>CAKAKR010062895.1:23653-127284 GCA_916700685.1 Adelosebastes latens
CGTCTGGTCAGCTAACATTACTGCCAAGCAGCTGAAATATAGAGTGATATTGTGGTTTTAGCTGATGTGTGTCGCCTCACTGTTTTGAGCGATGCTCATTCATGTCTATGTAGAGCGAGCACAAGCACGAGCCCGACGCTGACTTTCGTTGACTTAACGAAATTAAAATCGTTCACTTAAAAGAGCCGGCTCAAAGAACCGACTCGTTCGCGACGACACATCACTAGCAGGCAGCATATGATGATATCTATCTAAACTCCTCCTACAGCAGCACAGCTAGCATGGGCAGGTCTGACACAACCTGGACATTGCTCTTCTAGCACAGTATGCGTGGGAGCGGTGCATGGAGATGTCTAGAGAGATGAGGGACTCTGGTATGAAAAACATTCCTACATTTGTTAATTTGAGGTGTTGTTAAGGAGACTCATCACTCTGTAGCATTCAGTCTAATGAGCTAACTAGCTTCCTAGCTAATGCTAGCGAGTAGTAGTTGTTATTTCAAAGAAGCTAACTTTAGCCACATTAGCTAAAGGCTCAGTAGTCGTCCAGGCAGAGTAATGTTTTAAATTCTGGTTGTATTATTAATGTTATTTGTTGCTGCCTCAGTGTGAAGCTACTGTTGATACAGTAGGTAAAGGCTAATATTAGCTAGTCCTGGCTAAATGTTGTTGCTATGGTGCTAGAAGGTGACACACCTGCTGTGGTTTGGTGGTGTAATAACGTGTTTTAGTGACACAGAGTTGTGTCATTCAGTGAAACAATGTGTGTTTGTCTTTCTTCATAAGCAGTGTGCTGTTTTATTTTGTCTGTCGGTTTTCCAGATAATGTTTAGAGACTTTCACTTTGTGGCTCATCCTCTTTAGCTGATTCAGCCTGTTAACAGCTTAAATCAGTTGTCTGTAAACTTTCTTCAGTCTGATTCAAGATTCAAGCCCTTTATTGTCATTGTGTGGTACAGCGAAATTAGATTGTGACAATCCCGTAGGTGCTAATGAAAAGATAATACAATAAAAAAGAGAGTGCAATATAAATATACAAAATATATAAAAGATAATACAATATAAAAAGATATAGTGCAATATAAATTTAAAAAAAATATAAAAGATAATACAATTTAAAAAAAGAGATAGTGCAATATAAATATAAAAAAATATATAAAAGATAATACAATATAAAAAGATATAGTGCAATATAAATTTAAAAAAAATATAAAAGATAATACAATCTAAAAAAAGAGATAGTGCAATATAAATATTAAAAAAATATAAAAGATAATACAATGTAAAACATAAAAATTCAATATGTATATTGATGAGATGACAGTTTTGCCAGATTACAGTTTTGCCAGATTATGCACAAAGTGTCCGTCAGATAATTATATAATTATTGCACAGCATCATATAATTATTGCACAGAGTGATCAGCATATGTTATTGCACATATCCGTAACAATGGATTTACAGTATTTGCATTGCAAAAGTTACACAAAAGTGACCAACGTGTTATTGCACATTTATATTGCACGTGTTCAACTCAGACAGAGGAGACGTCAGATTTCAGGAGGTTTATGCGTCTCAATGAGATAAAATGTGCTTACTTACTGCCTGCTTTCCTTTCACTTGTGAGAAAAGCCTCTTTGTCATCCAAGCCTTTTATTAAGGCCTTTTTTTTTAAATTTACAACAGTTGAGAATAAAAAATAAATCCGTTCTCCTTCAGTTTATTACCTATATTATAGTTTTAGGTCATGAGAGGAAGTTGTGCAATGTTGAACTTTGTGCAGTTGTAGTTTAAAAAAAAGCTATGACTGTTTTAATACTGAGGAGCCTGCAGGATCTGATATAGATCTTGACATTTATGCTGACTTGTGATCAACCGCAAGATAGATAGAGAGGCATAGTGTGAAATTGCAGTTTGACACACTTCATGCAACTTACTCCTTGGTGGTTGAAAGTTTAGTTAAGCTCATTAAGAATACTAAAGCAAGAGCAGGAATGTAAAATATGCCATGAAATGACCGCTACTACTTACACACAACCCTCATGAAGTCAGGTACCTGGTTGAGTTGCAAAAACTGTTGCAGTTTTGGTTTAGGTGAACTGTCGTGAATGTATTTAAGGACACCACAGGCACACTTCCAAAAGCATTTCACAGTTTGGTGGCGGTTTTCTCAGTCAAACAAAGGTCTGTTTTCTTTTCCTTTACCTGTTCCCCGCAAACAACAAAGTCAAACAACAAATGATGCTTATAGTCGAGCTGACTTATCCTAGCCTCTTTTTTTGTTCTTTTACAAAATGAAACATACACCGTAAGCATTTCTGACATGTTGACCTTTTCTCAGAGTCTAGTCAAACAGGTCACAACACAATCTGTTTCCTTAAGTAAAGTTGGAGTGATGAGAATATTTCCTTTGTAAAACTAAGTCACAGCAAAAAATAATGTTGTATGCCAATTGGGGTAATTGGGATAAAAGTAATAGACCTTTTAGTTATAACCGACTCAGACTTTAGTGCTGCTTTGACACAGCTGTGACAAAAATCACACCTTTCTAACAGAAATTGTGCTGTGAGATTGGCAAAGCATGCCAGTCAGACTTATTTTAACTTTAATTTGCATTGTTTGAATAGGATTTGTTTTATGTTTCCCAGGTTTATTACTTCTCTGTTTTATTTCCTTACCTCTGTGACCTTTTTTTGAAAATAGTTGTATAATTTGTATTAGTATTGGCACTGTTAATATCCATGTCCAGTCAGTTAATGTCAGTGTTTTTGAGCCATGGGGTTCTTGCATTGAATGCTGCAGTGCACACAAACAGATCAGAAAACAAATGCATCATGGGTTGTGATTAGGGCTGGGCAATATATCGATATTACATCGATATCGTGATATGAGATGAGATATTGTCTTAGATTTTGGATATCGTGATGTGCCATAAGTGTTGTCTATTCCTGGTTTTAAAGGCTACATCACAGTAAAGTGATGTATTTTTCCGAACTTACCAGACTGTTCTATCTGTTGCCTTTACACACTTTATTAGTATGTAACATTATATTACATACATTATATCCACTATACTGATGCTTATTTATCAAAAATCTCATTGTGTAAATATTTTGTAAAAGCATCAATAGTCAACCCTACAATATCGTCGAATATCGATATCGAGGTATTTGGTCAAAAATAGCGTGATATTGGATTTTCTCCATATTGCTCAGCTCTAGTTGTGATCCCATTTTAAGAGACAAACTGGCTTTCAGTTTGCCAAATAGAGGTCATGTTAATTAAATGATTACAAACATAGAAGCCTATTTGTATCTCATATTTTGGGTCATTGGTTTTGTTGGTCAGGTGCACTCTTAATGTAGCCTACTAAAACTTTGTAGAGTTTAATTTCCTGTTCAAAGAACTTGGCTTTCCCCTTTCAGAGCAGCCAGCTGTGTTCCCCGCCAAGCTGCAGGAGACAGGGACCATTGCTGTCTCATACTTCACACTCACCCATTAAATCCAGCTACTTAGGATGCGATAACTGTAACCAACTGCAAAAGGCAGCCTCAGTCGATTGACCACAACAACTGAGCTGTGACTCAGCACTTTTGATGATTGAATTGTGTGTTACTGTGCGTGTTTGTTTTTATTCTTAGTGATAATTAGCTTTAATCTAGTCTCCATATCAGTTGTTAATGAGTTCAAATATGGGTTTGCTCAGGGTTGGGTTGTTTCTTATTAGAGTGAGTTGTCCCAGGTTGTCAATACCTAGGGCAGAGTTTAAGATAATGTTGATGGATGAATGGTCTCCTAGCAGCTGGCAAGACACACAGACACAGAAACTGGCAGCCTGCAAACAATATCTTAGTGTGGCAGTTCTGATGGACATATTGCCGAACTGTGCTATAATGCTGCCATTTACCTTTATGTTTTGTGTTTAACATTCTAAAGAAGTTAAAAGAAATGAACCTTCCTTTTCTCTCCTGCTCTTCCCAAACAGAGAAATCATCAAACAAAAAGGGAACTTTAGAAAGGGAGAAAGGCTCAAACAGTGGCACGCAGAAGTCCAAACAAGCTGCTTCCAGCCCAGAGAGGTAAGGCCTTTTTATTTATTCACATGCGGGAGCTCTCAAAACTCTTTACACCACTATGTATTTTTACATAGTGGTAGAAAGAGTCTTAGGGTGCTTTCACAAGCCATAGTCAGTAATGTCTGAATCAGGGTGAAGTTGATACTTTTGGTTTGTTTTCTATTAAGTCTGGTTCGGTTTCACAGTGCACATATTAAAGCGGACTAAATAGAAAAAAATAAGTTGCTGAGGGGCGTGTACGAAGAAGCGGATCTATCTTTTTCGTCTCGAGAGCTGCTACTTCTATGCAGGGAAAAGCAGACTTTGAAATATTGCTGTAAAGTGCTACTACTAGTAGTGCTACTACTAAAGTGCTATTACTGTGTGCACAAGTCCTTTCTCCAGTTTATCTCAAATTACTTTATAAACATCCATCTCAACAAATGCCCATGCAGGCAGCCCGTAGTCCCCCGCATTTTGGTTCACTTCTTGCAATTGGGTCGGATTATGTTCTTTTTTTTTTTTTTGTGAATATGTTTTTATTAGTTTGTTGACAGAAAAGAACATGTATACATATACAGATATAGTTCCAAAACAATTAAACTTAAGTTGATTCATGGTATATTGTGCATGTACATAACAATACCTAGCGTGCAAATAATAATATAGAAACATGCATATCGTTATACAATATATCTTAACATAAATTGGTATGTCTGCACAAACGGATACAGGCGTACCTTGCACCTACGTACACGACCTAATTCCATATACTTATATGCATGTATGCACACACACTTAACACCCACTGTCAGTAACCCCCCTTTTTAAAACTGACATCACTGTATAAAAAAAACTGTTGTGACCTCTAGGATAATCACAGCCTCATGAAACTTTACAGCCACAAACTAAAGACGTAGGGCATGAGCTGCATCTCAAATTAATCTTCAGGTTCCCAGCTTTAAGATGATGTACACCATTACTATGTGACATATACTGTCGACCTGCTATCTCCCCATAAAGACCCCCCCACCCACCCCTAAAAATTACAAAAATCGGTCCAAGTGGGTCTCAAAGGGTTAATATTACTCCAATAAAAGTATTAAATTAGCTATTTTGAAGATTATGCCCAGTAAAGCCTTAAACATATACTATGTTGTCAAGGTTTCGAGTATAATGGCATCAAAAAGCAGAATTATGGTGATTTGAGTACTTTCCTCCACCAGTTTTACAACAGATACTGTGTGCATGCCTGGCAGCAGCTTGGTGGTGATGAGTGTTACATTTATTTAAAGTTGTTAAAGTCTGAAATGCAAATTTGCTCAGTTCAGTTGTTTAACCTGGAAGCCACTGCTGCCACTTTTGGCATGAATGCCTATACTCTAAGATGGAGTTTAGTTACATTACATAGTTATTCCTGGAAGACTACAGGATCCAGGCATATTACATTTCTTCCTCTCCCCTCAGCTTCATTCCATATTGACAACATGGAAATAGAGCTCCACTGCATAGCCAGGGTTCCTGTTGTCACATCTACTGTACGTTAGGCTGTTAGTCTGGAGCAGAGTGTAATGTCTCTGCTATGACATCCTTTTATTTCTAGCTTTGACGAGAGGTATTGCTTGATGCAGTTAGGCTTGAGTATCCTGATGTGAACTGGCAACAGTTCATACAAACAACCAAACACATAGTTTATGATAATTTGTTCCCTCTGAATCCACACCAGCATGTCAAAATGACCCTGTTTCTATCTTGGTCTGTCTCTCACCCCCACGCGTAACTGTTACTTCATCTCTCCTGGTGTTCAGTCAGGGCATCCCCAGTCGAGAGGACCGGGATGACATGGTGCGCTCCTCCAGCCACACCACATCTAACAAAGCTCAGATACTGGCCATGCCGCAGTTCGGCCTGCGCGACAACCTCATCAAGTGTGAGCTGCTGAAGAATGAGCACCGTTACACTTACCCGGAGGACTTCAGGTATTTCAATCTTTACTGCTTGTTGTGTCAGTTTTTGAATCTGTTTGGCCGCCTTTGGCAGATCGGTGCAGGCACGTGGGCGTAGAACTAGCTGATCATAATCGAATAGCACATCGCTATCATCATATGAAATCTAACATTTTTACTTCCTTGATATCTTGCACAGTTTGTGCAGGAACAGTGTGAGCCCACAGTGTAAGTGTGAGCACAGTTTCGAGCCTAGAAGCGTTATGTAAAATGAATGAGTCAACATCTGTGGGTTTGTATTTCTGTGTGCTTAGCTCTTTGCTAAACTAAGCTCCACTGTCTTAGACACTGTCAAGAAATGCACCAGTGCAGTGCATTAATATGCTGTAGCTCAGGTTGTAACTCTTCATCTAATTCCTTATTTAATGTATTGTTTGAATGTCCCTGTAGAGGCCTAGACATTTTTATTGAGTTTGTCTCAGTCAGATGGTTGAAAAATAAGCATTTGCCGGAGTCAGCATCAGAGCTAAACCATGATGCTGACACTGCCTCCTGCTGGTAGATCTGTGCCTAAATATTCACACGCACACATAAAGAATATAGCAAAGAATAAATAGGAATACATAATGAGAATGGAAGAAGGAATTTTAAAGGTATAATATGCAAGAATTAACTAAAAAACAATGTATGGACGGATACAAAAGTAATCCCTCTCAATCATAACTTATGCCCCACTAGAAGTGTGTGATGTTGTCTGTTTCTGCAGAGACTCGCCCACTGCCTGTATTTTCTCTTTTCTTATTATTTTTCTTTACTCAAGACACTGCTGGGTGTCTGCAAACAGCCTTTGGGCCCTACGTTAGGGTGTAACCTCCAGCCAATAACAGCGCGCAGGGTGTGCAGCCCCTTCATGTGGTCAAATACCGCCGCTGTGTCAGGCCCCTCGGCTTCTGATAAAGAAGCACACTAGTCAGATACAAAACAACGGGCGGTGTTATGTGCATGTGCTCCAGCGATCCCACTGCTCCTCTGCATCTCATCTGCTGTGTGCAAGTTCTGCTATGATCAGTGTATGTGTGTAGTTTGACGAGAGCAGCGCTTAGCCACAGCCAGCAGACAGGAAGTTACTTGTTATTCGTGTTTTAGAACGTAACCACCAGGAAACAATCTGAAGATAACGTTTTATTTCTCTGGTCTCTCACTCCGTTCACTCTATAGCTCGCTCGACCACCACTGCTCTCTCTCTCTCTCTCTCTCTCTCTCTCTCTCTCTCTCTCTCTCTCTCTCTCTCTCTCTCTCTCTCTCTCTCTCTCCCCCTCGCTCGTTGAGCCGAGGAGGAGGAGCCAACTTTGAATGCCTTGTGTTTACAAACAGCAACCGACAACGGTTACATATTATACCTTTTAAATATGAAAAGATTAAAATACAAAGAAATAAACAGGGAAATACTCTATATGCTGTGTTAAAACATGCAAAAACATTAATGCTATTCAGTGTAAAACTGAACAACTATAATAAGAAGCACTATATGTGGCATTGGCAGCATGTTGGCTCTGTGGATGGTACGCCAAAATTTCCTGTGTTTCTGTGTGGAATTTGCATGTTGGGTACAGGTTTCCCCTGGGTGCTTTGATTTGCTCCCACACACCAGACATGAAGCGCAGGTTAATTGTAAACTCTAAATTGTCTGTACGTGTGAGTCTGAATGTGTGTTTGGCATGTGACTGACTCGCAACCTCTCCAAGGTGTTGTTACCTACCTTTTGCTCAAAGCCTGCTGGGAAGGCTCCTGTCCCTGCATGACCCTGAATAGAAATAAATAAGCTTCAACAGTTGCCATGTGCACACATGTGCTTTGCCTGCTTTCATCTCATATTACAGTACATACTGAGAATGTACTGAAAATCTATGCTGATGTGCAGATTAGGTAAAAAGTGCAGGAAAGCAGCAGTCCAAGATGATTGTATAAAGACCGCTTCAGCATCTTTCTAGTTAGCCGAGGGTAGGGACATTAGGGCCGAAAGTGTTGTACAGTGCGATCATGGCGGTCAGTACAAAATACAGAGCTCTGTGCTGCTTTTGTGCAGCAGCATGAGCAGAGCAGCAGCTGCCTCAAGGTCAGAGAAGAGGGCTATTGAATGGAGGGAAGCTGATTTTCAGTCTGGACCTGCCGAATAAATCTCAGTGGGGAGGTAAACGACAAGGGCTGGGTCCTCTTACCATTTCTCACAATGTAGATACCCTTCAGCAAGGCACTTAGGATCCAGTGGGGCTGAGCAGAGGTCAAAACATGAGACTATTTTTATTCTCTACTGTTACTTTGTACTGTAGACAGCTCCTAGTTGTAAGACTGCATTCACACAGATTAGGCATTACAGTGATTCGCTGTGCCGTGCGGCGGTGTAGGAGAGTCACTTTAATGGCCCATTGACTGTGACAATTAATGTCTTTTGTTCCGTCATGCCTGGGTTGTACAGCTCTGGATCGCCGGTTACGTGATTGGCCACTGCAGCATGACGTAAGGTTGTGTTTCTCCAAAAGTTGATTCTATTTCTACTTTTCTGCCGCAGACCGCTGCATTTTTGTTTTGGCACCCCCTGCGGCCGCCTCAGTCGCAGCCAAAACGCACTGCCCCATCCAAAATGAATGGGAGGACTTGCGTTTTCGCCGCACCTCTGGAGCTGGTGTGAATGTAGCCTAACTGTGTATGAGTGTAAGGGCCGGGGTATACTCGATCAGAGCTATTTCTTAAAATCTGGAACTCAAAAGCGTTTATAGTTGTTCTGTACAGCTACACACAAAGGCAAAAGCCACCGAGTGAAGTGGCTGTGAATGTCGTATCATCAGTTTTGGAAAGTTACAGAAATGGTGAGACACAACCCCCTTATCTAGCGTTGGGAGGGGGTTTCTGAAGCTATTCGAACATCCGACAAGCAGCAGTGACGGAGTATACTGGCCCCTTAAATGAATAGGAACAATGCTGAAAAAGGGGCAGTTGTTCTCATTCAACCTACATAAAATATTTCTAGACATGAGCTAGCACTGCAGTAAAGCAGCAAGGCATCATCTTAATATAGATTGAGGTCACTGTTTCACTATTTTAATCTCCCCTGATGTGAACTGAAAATGATTGGCCGGTTTCGCTAGAAACCCTCACAGTCTGCAGGATAAACTCAAAATAGTTGGCAAACAAACTTTGGCTCTGTATTCCTCTCCTTTGTGCCAACTTCTCACCTCTCCCCGTTCTGTTTCAGCTTTTTTCTCGGCACATACAATGTGAATGGACAGACGCCAAAGGAAAGCCTCCGTCCTTGGCTGAGCTGCACTCCGAACCCTCCTGACATGTACTGCGTGGGGTAAGTCACATTCACCCTGCTGGAGAATAGCCTTGCAGTTCTCCGCTTAATCCCATTACACAGACAGACATCTACTGCTCAAACCTCTGACAGATGTATGCAAGGAGAACATGCCCACACACAGATTCAGCTCTATGTGTAATCCTGCCTTTCAGTTTGCTTCATTTTACTAATTTGGTGTTGAGTGAAAAAGTTTTGTCCTTCCTGGTAGTTTTCAGGAGCTTGACCTCAGTAAAGAAGCTTTCTTCTTCAATGACACCCCCAAAGAGCTGGAGTGGACGAAGGCTGTGTCCGAGGCCTTGCATCCAGATGCCAAGTATGCCTTAGTAAGGAAGTCTTTTTTTTTTCTTTAATCTTGTTTTTCCTGTATTAATATAGTTATAGTTGGTATTTGGACTGGGCCTTGAATGTTATGTTATGCACAGCCCTCTATATTCTTCTGTCAAGCTTTTTTAGCTCTTTTTAACATGGAGGCTGGTACTGTATATCTATTTGATTGTGTTTGAAGTAGGGTTGTTAATCGATTACAATATTTAATCGCATGATTGTCCATAGTTAATCGCAAATTAATCACACATTTTTTTATCTGTTCAAAATGTACCTTAAAGGGAGATTATGCAAATCTATCTATATTTATTTTTTACCTGAAATCAATTAACAACACAAAACAATGACAACTATTTTCCAGAAACCCTCACAGGTACTGCATTTAGCATTAAAATATGCTCAAATCATAAGAGTTCAATTTAGCAAACTGAAGCCCAACAGGTAACTAAAATGGTCAGTGTGCTGACTTGACTATTACTTGCCCCAAACTGCGTATGATTATCATAAAGTGGGCATGTCTGTAAAGGGGAGACTCGTGGGTACCCATAGAACCCATTTTCATTCACATATCTTGAGGTCAGAAGTTAAGGGACCCATTTCAAAATGGCCATGACATTTTCTCTCACCAAAATTTAGCGTAAGTTTGGAGCGTTATTTAGCCTCCTTCACTCTAGCTTTAAAACTGAGCCTGCTGTAACCTAAAAATTGCAAGTTGCGTTAATGCGTTAAAGAAATGAGTAGTGTTAAAACTAAATTTGCGTTAACTTTGACAGCCCTGGATTGAAGTGTTCTGTGTTACAGTAAACTAGCAGATAGCTCATGCATTTTATTCCTGTAGGCAAAGTAACTGTCTACAGAACACTGTACCATCACATTACGCAGATTATTACACAGCATATTCTTAAGGAACCGTCCTGATATCCCTGTTTATTTGATGAGCTTAGGGATGCCTTATATCTTAAGTTACGTTTCCCCCTATACGCTTTCACCTACTTCCCTTTTCTCAGAGTGCTGACTCTAACTCATTAGCTTCCTCCTCTCACGGCTTGACTGTTTTCTTTTGGTCATTTTAGGGCTCACAGGATGTCTGTAAGTCACGTAGGCAGCATAATGACATGTCATTTCTTCATCCACTGTCAGTGCTCTCACTAAAGCACACTTGGCTGATCTGTAACTGATACTGTACAGCTTAGAAAGCTTAAAAATAAATGTTTTCACCTTCGTCTCTGAATGTTGATTCATGTAATGTTGACAGGAAGGCTTATCAAACTATTTATGCTTCCTCCCAGGCACAACTGCTTCGTATTCTGGGATGTACTTTTTTGCTTCTGTTTTCCTTGAGATAAGACAGGGGATGACACTATAAATGTCTTCAACTGTTAAATGTTGTCGTTGTTCATAGTAGTTGTGGTTGAAAGACAGTTAAGATGCTGATACAAGCAGCAAAAACTGTATTAAAGCACTTCTGAGCCTGCTTCATGTGGCTCCACTGACTGCCCATTAAATAAAAATATCCAGCAAATGTGCATGTTACATTACTCTGTGAATTGTTGTGTATCTTTTCCCATTTGACATTTGTAAATCTACTCATCTTCCACAGGTGAAGTTGGTGCGTCTCGTGGGCATCATGCTGATCTTCTATGTGAAGAAGGAGCATGCAGAGTTCATCTCTGATGTGGAGGCTGAGAGTGTGGGCACTGGCATCATGGGAAGGATGGTAAGGCCGGATTTTACATGCATGGGTCCTCCATGTAGATTTGTGTTGTGTATATTATAAGATATTACAACATTATAAACAGTGCTGAGCAGCTGTGATCAGAGTCCATGCTTCAAGCTAGCTGTTGTTTGCATGTCCACAGGGCAGATACATAAGGAAAAAGGTGTCACTCCTCTCCATTCATTTCCTCTTTTTATATCAGATTTTCACTACACGATTATTGTGGCCAAAAGAATTCACGATAACGATATTATCACAATATCTATTGAAGATTTTAAAAACATGCTATCAGCCAATTCACCTTTGTTTATTGTGGGTTTTTTTTCTAATTTTTGGCAAATTAATTACACTCAAAATAAGAGTGTAGGGAGGAGGAGAGAGAGTCTGTAGCTATAACTGTACAAAGAGAACAATTACACTAATGGATAGTGAAAGGGCAACCAGATGAACTGATAAGCAAAAAATCTACAAGGCCATCATCTGCCGTCAATACAATGTCATTGTCAACTGAAACAAAATCACTAGCGGAGAGCAGGGGTTAGAGATTTATACGATATCATCATATATATATAGTTTTTCCTTTTTTAAATATCACGACACCTTACTTCACATTAAAGCCCTTCCATTGCCATCATATAAATGCATTAGTTATGCCACACAACAAGTGTTGAGTTTGTATCAACAGTAGATTTACACATCAACACTAGACTATCAAATGAACGAAGCAGAAAAAAACAAACATTTGGGCTCCTACAATGACAGTGTTGTTTCATTGCCACAACAGCTGCAGGCAAACCGCAATGAATAAGGTAATATTATGCACAAGGGTTTTGCTGCTTGTCTGGTTCCTCCTTTGAACTGTTCTTCACTTTAGTGCTTCATCAACACTTCATCAAGTGCTATGTCCAGCAGCCCCAACTTAACTCCTTATGCACTGCTGCAGAATAGATTATTCTTGTCTTGTATGTGGCCGTGCTTACTTAGCAGTCCCTGCAGTGTAGAGCAGATGGCTGGCTGGTGACCAGTGGGGGCCTTTGTAAGGTTGCTCCATCCTTTCCTGCAGTAATGAGAGACTGATTTATGACCAAAAACCATCTGAAATACGCCAATTGTCAAAGTGTTTGCATAATATCAGACTACTGTCAAGCAAAGGAGCATATATAACTGCATAAAGCATTGTGTTTCCTCTGAATCTTTTTGCAGGAGTTTTAGTTGTGTTGCATACAGTATATTATTCTGCCTGAATTTCTCTTTCTCTCTCTTTCAATCACTCTTTCAATTCACAGGGAAATAAGGGTGCTGTGTCGGTCCGTTTTCGCTTCCACAACTCTGATATCTGCGTGGTCAACTCTCACCTAGCTGCCCACATTGAAGAATTTGAGAGACGTAATCAAGACTACAAGGACATATGCAGTCGTCTCCTGTTTCGCCAGCTTGACCCCACCCAGCCTCCACTCACTATCATGAAGCATGAGTATGAAACCAATTTAATATTATAGAGTTACATTGTCATCATATGTATCAAGTGGTTTCTTTTAACCTTATGCCACAACATCAAGAATTTGTCGTGCAAAACTTTGATCATAAAACTGCTTTTGCTGCCTTTTTTTGCTTTAAATCCAGATATGTTTGGAATTATGTTTAGGATTAGTATGTAACGTTTGTAATAGTTGCATGAGATATTGCAAATTCTTATCCAATATCCAACTGTGACAACATTTGCTCCATATTCAAGTTATCTCCATGGTTCTTCCTCTGTGTCTCTGTCCCTCACCAGTGTGATTTTATGGATCGGGGACCTCAACTACAGGATCAGTGAACTTGATGTCTCAAATGTGAAGGAGCTAATCAGCAACAAGGACTTTGAGACGCTGCACAGTTATGATCAGGTGATATCAATAACTTTCATCTCTTCTTTCGCCTATTTAAATCATCTTTTCTCATCATTCTTGTTTGTGAGTGGTGATACTTACCAGCTTCATATGGTCCTCAGCTCAAGAGGCAGATCGATGAGGAGGCCGTGTTTGTTGGCTTCGCAGAGGGAGGGATTGATTTCCAGCCCACCTACAAATATGACACCGGCTCTGACAAGTGGGATACAAGGTAATCTCATACGAAGACCTGACTGCAAGTAGCAGAATGGAACAATTTTAGTAATTTCCTCTATGATATGGTTATGTTCATAGTTAAAGTGAGGATAGTTGAAATGTGAAGTACTCCGACACTGAAACTACTTGTCTCAATGTTTGTGGAAGCTTTCCAGTCTACAAACCATCAAACATTTCTCAATTTAAAGAGCAATGTATTTGTATACTTTGTTCTACTATGTTAAAACCACTTTAGTGGAGTATTCACAAAATTGCCACAAGCATATATCACAGTAGCTTTATGATAGAAATATGGGGTTCAGGGAGAAAAACTGATATTGTAATGTTATGCAAATATAACGCACCCACAAAATGACCATTTGTCATCAGTTACTCATCCCGTGTTACCTTGAATTCTTGAAAAAAACTTTGTTTTTCTCGCATGCCTCCGCGGTGAACAAAGAATCAAAACATTTAGATAAGTCTTGATGAATTGCCGAGTTTAAAGCAATCAAAACCTCTGTTTACAAACTCACACACAACTTGTGCAGTATAATTCAAGTCTCATTTATCCAGTCGTATGGTCAGTACTTCCCAAACACATGCATCTTTGCTAAAACCTCACTATTTAAAACACTTCAGACTCTCACGGATGAGTAGCGTGCCTGTGCAAGCGTGAGACTGTGGAGAAGTGTTTTAAATAGTAAGGTTTTAGCGAAGATGCATGTGTTTGGGAAGTACTGACCATACGTCTGGATAAATGAGACTGGTATTATACTGCACGAGTTGTGTGACAGTTTGTAAACGGATGAATTCATATAGTTTTGCTGTTGTTAAACGCGGCCCCCATTTAATTCAATTCATCAAGACTTTTCTCCGTTTTTGTATTTTGTTCGTTCGCGGTGGAGGCTTCAAGAATTCAAGGGGTGAGTAATTGATATACAAATGGTAATTTTGTGGGTGAAGTATTCCTTTAAGCGGACTCTGCTCTGTAGCAATGTTAAAACAGTTTGCCTTACATGTTTCACCTGTTGAACATGTGAAAGGGCTCCTTACATTGAAACAGAAAACTACAACAAACTTGACTTTGCGCCGGTGGCCTTAATAAATCACTATAGCCACACAGTTTTCGGGCCATTAATTAACATTATCAATAAACATGCCTTACAGTTAATGTGGCCCTAGATTGCAGGAGCAGTGTTGTGTGGCATCTTTTGCTTTTTCACCTCATTAACTTTGACGTATGTACAAATACACTGTAATACAGATGTAATGTATGTACAGTAGAAGATGTAATAAACATACTTGAGTATTAACATCTGTTCTTTCTTCTGCATTTAGTGAAAAATGCCGCGTGCCTGCGTGGTGTGACCGCATCCTGTGGAGAGGGAAGAACATCAAGCAACAACATTACCAGAGTCACATGGCTCTGAAGACCAGTGACCACAAACCAGTCAGTTCCCTGCTTGTCGTTGGGGTAAATAATTGAACCTTCTTCTAACTGGTTTCATTTTGTTTGAAAGAGATGTAGTTAAACATATACTGTACATACCTTTAAAAAGTAGGGGAGGAGAGAAGAGATGATACATCAATGAAAATGCATTAAGATATAACTTTATCGGTTCGCTTCACGTCATCAGGCTTCTATTTTTTTGCCATACCACATATACTGTATATTGCAGTATTATTTAAAGGTCATATAACACAGATGTCTATGCTGCATTGTTTCTTTGCCTCTTACATCTTTCTTGTCTGTCCCTACAGATCAAGAGAGTAAATGCTGAGGCCTATAAGAAGACCTTTGAAGAGATTGTACGCGATATAGACAAAATGGAGAATGAGTGCATTCCGTCCGTAACCTTGTGCAAGCGAGAGGTAAAGTTTCCTAACACATTCAGTCCTATTACAGTGAAATGAGGGCTATAGTACCTCTCTGATACACCGTGTACAATCAATGTCCTTCTCATTATGTTCCTTTGATGAATTCAGTAAGTAAACCGCCACTAATGAAGCTGTGTATTGATCTCGGGCTGTGAGCCTAATGCAGATATTTAAAGGATACATTTACATGAAATGGAGTCTAATTTTTCTATCTTGCCTCACAAACCTTTCCCTCTTCTTTCAGTTCCACTTTATGGACGTGAAATACATGCAGCACCAGGCACAGACATTGAACCTCTTCAATGACGGGCAGGTCCCGTGTCAGTTTGAGTTTATCCAGAAGCCGAACGAGCCCACGTACTGCAAGCCCTGGCTCACAGCCAACCCCCCTAAAGGCTTTATCGCTCAGGGTGAGTAGCACATAAAGTCAACGTTTCATCTCTGAGTCACATATTTCATTTTGATAAAGCGTCATTGGCCTGCCTTTTTAGGTTTTAAAAAATTGTTAAGTACACAATAGCTGCGTTTTCCACCAAGAAGGTCCTGGTAATTTTAGTCCCGGGGACTACGCTTCAAGGAACTAAAAGGTTCCTTCAACCCACTGATGTCTGCGTTTCCATAGCGGTCTAAAGACCTGCGAAGATTTGACAAGCAACATGACATAGGACAAGGGCTGCTGGTGGTTGCAGGGGTAATATCTATGGGGTAAACAAACTGCAGACTGCAGATCGGTGTGCCCGCCCGTTTCATCTAAAAAACATGTTTGAAAAAAAATAAACCTTAGGTTTTGTCTCACTGCGACGACATTTACTGCTGCATAGTATTTAGTTTACAGAGGAGCAAAATGAAACTAAGAGCTTCTGTCTCCACAGTAAATCATTTGTTGAGTGTTTGATGGTCTCTCATTCGCAGCATCACCGTGCTGTCTCTCTCTCTCTTCTACCGCTCGCCCTCTCAGCTTGTTTGCGTGATCTCTCTCTTTTTCTGTCTTTTTTAAAATGAGTCGAGAAGCCGACAGCAGAGCCTAACTTTACTTTTAATGTTATCAAACAAAGAGAAATGCTCTCCCATCGTTGTAAAATGTTCCTAAATTGACACTGGAGTATAGGTAAAGCCGCTGCGCTGTGTGTGTGTTTGACCAATCAGCGACGGTCATCCCTGAAAATCCCACAACAAAAGTTCCCGTACTTTTAAAGTACCCTGACCAGGGGGTAGTAAAATGTCCCTGGAAATTAATTTAGACCCTGGTCCCTGCACAATGAGTTCCTCAAAAGGTTCCTAATCCCTGGGGAAAGTTAGTGCTTTACAAATCCTCAAACAGTACTACCTCAGTAAGTGCTTGTAGTGACCCAAGCACAAAATAACAACTTGGGCAGCAGGCATCAGTTCCTGAATTATGACAGTTTCACTTTATATGTGCATCTCTCTTAACATCTAGGTGGTTCTGTGGACATTGAGCTTGAGGTTTTTGTAAACCGCTCAACAGCAACTGAACTTAACTCTGGCAAGGAGCAGATCGAAGACATCCTGGTGCTCCACCTGGCGCGTGGCAAGGACTACTTCATCTCTGTGACAGGAAACTACCTGCCCAGCTGCTACGGCTCCTCCATCCGTTCATTGTGTCAGCTGAGGGAGCCCATCCAGGACATGCCGCAAGAAACCCTCCGTGAAGTGGTTAGTGCTTCCATGTGCAGAGCAGGGACTCTGTCCTTGAAATGCCTCTTGTTGTCTCATAGGCCACAGCATAGTAGTTTTTTGTACTGTTTCATATTTGAAGTTAAACACTGTTAAGTCCATTTTGACTTAACTGCTTCGCTTTTCTCCATTTGTCCTCAACTTCAGGCGGAGATGTCTGGAGATGAGAATGCAACAAACACTGAAAAGCCTCTAGACATTCCTAAAGAACTCTGGATGATGGTGGATCACTTGTTCCGCAATGCACTTAAACAGGTATGAAAATGTGTTGCTGAAGCTTCTATTTTGGTGCTATAATAAAATTTAAAAAACACTATAATCCAATTTTGTATTTCTGAGGCAGTTTTCTTGTTTGCAGGTTCATGTCCTTAAAGTGAATTATATAACTCTTGGCCTCCTTGCAAGCTTTTTGTGTCTTTTGTATAAAGGACAAATAAATGAAAGTCACTGCATGCCACAAGTATTGAGCAAAATAAAAAGTTTCAAAGTTCTTGAGTCTACAAAGACAGTGGTATGACTCAATAGTTGTGCGTAAGACAAACAGTGTTGGGTATGCACATCCAAAAAACGTCTACAGTTGCCTGTACTACAAAGCAGGATTTGGGGTTAACAAGGTAACTTCAGGGTTAACCCTGGGTTTTCTGTCCTACGACGATGGTTCACTTCTTACCGGGGTAGATTCAAGTCAAGTCAATTTTATTTGTATAGCCCAAAACCACAAATCACAAATTTGCCTCGGGGCTTTTACAATCTGTACAGGATACGACCCAAAAAGAGGAAGGAAGAGCAACAGATGAGGGATCCCCCTTCCAGGATTGACAGATGTGCAATAGATGTTGTGTGTACAAAGTAACAACATAATGAAAATAGATTGCCATGGTAACTGATGCTGAACACCTAACCTGCTCCGGAGCAGAGATAAGAGATCAACTGGTATAGCTCGGTGGGCAGATCGTATAATAATATCACACAAATACAAAAAAGTTCAAAGAAGTCTAGCATTTGGCAGCTTCAATCGTGTTATTTCTAATCTGGATTATGTGTTTAACTTCTTCGTATTTGTCTAATATTATAGTTTGCTCTGTTTGTAAAAGGTGCCGCTCTGCTGACAGTAGACTTGTCCATGTTTGTGATTGCTTATATGCAGCAAACACCACCCCTTTCATGTGAACGTGCTCATAGCCTGATTTAGAAACCCTGGGTTGACTTACCGAGTTGATAATCACCGTCGTAGGACCGTTTAGCGGGATCGCGTTTGTTAGGGTTAGTTAACCCAGATAACGAGAAGATACCCTGGGTAGGTTGAACTTGCTTCGTAGTACAGGCCTCAGGTCTTAGATCACAGAAACAAACTGAAGGCAAACTGATCTGCAGATCTTTGTCTGACTTTTACCTTAAAGTGGTTGTGCCAGCAAGCCAAGTAGCTTTGTAGAGTTGAGGCGTTGATTTTATGAAGTAAATTAATAAGGATGCACCAATTGCAAAATTATGGGCCGATACCGATGTTTAAAATACAAATTTGGACGATAGCCAATGCCGATGTTTTGTTGTTGTTTATTTCGTTGTTATTTATTCCCCTTTGGTGCGAGGGAAACAAAGCCATCTTCATTATAGTAAAATACCTGAATTGTCTTCACTCTTAAAGCCATTCAGCCCTTCATTCACATCTTGAATGAGCTTAAATTAAATCGTACAAATTTATGAAACAAGCTTTAAAATAACTTCTTTCACATGAAAGATAACTGCTCCAAAAGCCCCTTTAGCCTTTACACAACTACCTACTAAATGAGAGGAATTTGTCAAAAAAAACAAAAACATTATGTGAAACAAATTAAATGTAATTAAATCAGCAGCTAACAACACAACATTTAGCCAGCACAAAATGAATGCAACACGACACACAAACCTCAGCCTCTGCCATCGGTGAAAAACACCTCTTTTGCCGATAGAATGATTGCAGTCACCGAGTTGAAAATCGTCCGATACTGTTGTTTGGCCAATAAATCGCTGCATCCCTCGAAATTAATATTTACTTTTAATAATTTAAACATAGGATTGTGCTTTAAATTGTAATTAAATCCATTGCAACTCCGCTACGCCTCAAACCAAAAAAGCATTTTCTTCAGCCCACGTGAACCTGTTTGTGATATAACTCATTGTCACCATTAATAACTGTGTTTTTTTTAATGAAACGAATATTTAATATTTACTGTCCTATTTGCAGGAAGACATATTTCAGCAACCTGGGCTCCGGAGTGAATTTGCAGAAATAAGGGATTGCCTTGACACTGGCATTCCAGATTCCCTTCGTATCCTTCAACACTATTGTCATCATAATCATCAGTGTGGAAAAAAATGTTTATCTTTTATAGAATATTTGAAAAGTAACGCAGGGTAGACCATACATATTTGTTTACATACATTACATACATTTTGTTGTTTTGACAACAGCCTTTTATATATATATCCCCCCCCCCCCCAAAGTTAATTTTAGGTGCAATATGCAGAAATACTGAGGTAATGCAACAAAAATGTGATGTGTCTGATGGTTAACCTGTCCCTTTGAATTAATCTAGGGGATTAATAGTGTATTAGATTCTTATTTTGCACCTACTACATTTCAAAACATGCATGTTCTGCTCAAGCATTATATCCTTGACTCTGTATTGACCTGCAGCGGGCAGTAACCACTCAGTGGCAGAGGCGTTGCTTCTCTTCCTCGACGCCCTCCCAGAGCCTGTGGTTCCTTACTCCTTTTACCAGCAGTGCCTAGAAAGCTGCTCCAATGCCAGTCAGTGTGAGAAAGTGAGTGAGACAGCCTGATCACCATTATCTATTCCAAGATGTGTTAAATTATAAAAGTTAATCTCTATCTTTTTATATATATATATATATATAATGTTAATGTCTTCTGTCTTCAGGTTATTTCCATGCTACCTCAGTGCCATAAAAATGTGTTCAACTATTTAGCTGCCTTTCTTCGTGAGCTGATGAAGAATTCTGCTAGCAATCGATTAGATGTCAACATCTTGGGTAAGAAAGGGAAGCAGGTTGCACTTCAATTTCTTTCATTCATGAATGTGTTATTATTAGATGCAGCTCTGTGCTTCAGTCAGCTTGTTGAGTAAGGGAAGAGAGACTAACAAATAAAGCAATAGAAAGTGAAAATGAATAAAAGTCCTGTTTAATATTCTGTTCTCAAGGACTCGAGGACTTTTACACTTAATATCTTTTCAATACTTCGAAAAGAGAATGTATGCTCACCTAACCTACCCTGTGTACATAATGGTTGAATATGAACTAAATTATAGCAACAAAAGGAATTGTAGTAACATCTAATGTACATAATGATAATTATTTAAAAAACACAAAAAATGAATTTCTTCTCATCTTCTCTGGAAACCCTCCTAATAAAGATATAACATTACAACCCTTTGTTATACTATGCAATATGAATAATTTATTTTCTCTCTCTCTGCATAGCCACCATTTTTGCCTCCTTGCTCCTGAAGTCACCTACGAAGCAGGATCTTGCAGAAAAGAGGAAAACTCAGGAGTTCTTTCAGCACTTCCTGGCCCAAGGCTCCTCCTAGATGGAGGACACTTCTCCCTCTTGTCCATCATGCTGAAGCTGAACACTAAAACCCTGTACAGTCCCAGTATTTGAAATAAACTATAATGATTTCTTATATTCTTAGATGGCTCTTTGTATAGATATGTAGTATAATTACAAGTGACAACTCTTATTTGATATTAGATGTTTCACACACACACAGCAATGTTGTGACATGTTGATACAGAGTTTATTGTATATCATGGAGCATCTGTAGAGACCTAACAATTTTTAATGTATGTATATTTTATTTAAAAAGAAAAAAATAATTTGTATTTTAATGTTTCTGATCTCAACAGCATATTGTTTTTATATATATATAAAAATGTTGGAAACAAAGTGTGTGTCACTGGTGATTTTTTACCAATCAACAAAGAAATTAAATTATTTTTTCTCATAATGTGTGTTTGTGTGAGAATACCCTTCCCTATAATCACATTTGGCACATAAATAAGTCAATAAGAAAGAATAACATTTGATGTTTTAATCTGGCATTAAGGAATGATATTTAATTTCCCATAATTCATCACGAATGAGTGTGTGTGACGTTGTTTGGTATCCTAGGGAGGAGGATAGGAAGAAAAGTGCTAAACATCCAAAGCATAGTGGATATAAAAGGCATCAAATTGAACAGGTAAATATATTTTAATGTAATATCTGTTTAGTCCATGAACTTAAGCTTCAGCGCAATACTGTGTGTTAGTCAGTTTATCACTTGGTTTATCATGAAACTAGTTATTTAATGCAAGAGAAGAGAAGATAGGTAGTCGACAGCTAAGCTAAGCTAGATAGCTCCCTAGCTAAGTGAAATGACTGCTAGCTAGTAAAGCTCTGCATGTGTAGAGAAATAAGTGATAGTTGACGTTCATTTGGCTTTCAAGCAAAATACTAAAAATGGTTGCTGTTATGTTGACTCTGAAATCAAGTCGCTAAGAAGTGCTTCTAATGGATGTGTGTTTGTAGCATGAAGCTAGCTGTGAGGCTCTGAGGCTAGCAACATCAGGTCAGTATCAACCAGCGGGTTTGTTAACACACAGCCTGTAAAAGGCTGACAACAACATCTCAGTACCTTGACATTAAAGTTATTACTGTATATTGTGTCAGTCTAAAGGGGTTAAACTTGGTTGTGTTCATCTAATCAGGCCACTCTGTGTTTATACATGTTAGCTAGCAATGAAGACTAATGTAATGCATAAGTTAACTGTCATTGTGTGTGTGTGACATGTTTTAATCATAATGTTTTATAAAATGCAGTATGGGGGGGATTTTAATCGATTAATCAATAATGAGAGTTAACATTAGCTGAGTTTAGCAGCTGCTGTTCTCGTGACTTCTGTGATTGAAATCAGAAAGTTCTAGATGAACTGGGAGGTCTAGTAGGTAATGTTAGTGTCTCCTGAACTGTTTTTACATTAACATTAAATATAATCAAGGCCCAGCTCTAGACATATAGCACAAACACATTTGAGGCTAACCAGTTGTTGGTAATGTTCTGTCAAAACAGGCCCTTCACGATGCAGTGCTCTCTAGGAGTGTATTAGGTGTTGTGATAAACCTAACCTGTTATTTTAATGTCCAAGCTGAGCTCTTTTAACAAGGCAATATGGCTCTTTATTGTGAATTGAACTCATTTGGTCCACTGTCATTCCAAACCTCTCTGATCATTCAGGATAGCATTACTGGGAAGCAGCATTCAGTCTTTTTACATCACATATCTGGAACTAACTCCCAGAAAACATGAGGTTTGCTCAAATTCTCTTTTAAATTTAGACAATTCTGTTTGGCACTGCCTTTTATTAAGTTAAACTCAGGACTATTTATTCATATCCTACACTTCACTCTAATTGCACAGTGATTAGAGTGATTACATTAACATTAAATATAATCAAAGCCCCAAATCTAGACATACCGCAAACACATTTGAGGCTAACCAGTTGGTAATTGTTCTGTCAAAAGAGGTATTAGGTGTTATGTGTTATGATAAATCTGTTATTTAATGTCCAAGCTGAGCTCTTTTAAGAAAGGCAATATGGCTCTTTTTATTTTGAATTGAACTCATCTGGTCCACTGCTACCGGTAGATCTGCTGCTATGTTAAGGGACTGTCATTCCAAACCTCTCTGATCATTCAGGATAGCATTACTGGAAAGCAGCATTCAGTCTTTTCACATCACATATCTGGAACTAACTCCCAGAAAACATGAGGTTTGCTCCAGTTCTTTTAAATTTAGACATTTCTGTTTGGGACTGCCTTTTAAACTCAGGACTATTTATTCATATCCTGCACTTCACTCTAATTGAACAGTGATTTTCATTCCCCTGTTTGTCTATTTTATATGATTTTAGCTTAAGTCTATCTTCTATTTTATTTTACTAGTTTTAAACCCCGATATGTGTCTTTTTATGACACATTGTGTTTCTTATTAACCTTCTGAGACCGACTTTACTGTCTTTCAGAGGCTTCAGCTTTAGAGCTAGAGTGAAGATACTGATATAATATGAAACTAGAAGAATTAAGGAATTGGTACCAACCATGTCATGCTAGTTTGTCGGGAAGGAGGCGAAATAACGCTCCAAATTTGGCCAAAATTTTGGCGAAGAAAAACTGGCATGGCCATTTTCAAAGGGGTCCCTTGACCTGTGACCTCAAGATATTTTAACAAAAAAGGGTTCTATGGGTACCCACGAGTCTCTCCTTTACAGACATGCCCACTTACAATAATCGCATGCAGTTTTGGGCAAAAACCATGCTGTTTTTTTGCATGCAGTATAAATGTGTTATTTTCACCTAATCTAGAAACGATACGTTTGAATATTTCTGCATACTGGGGTCCCTAAACAGTCTTGAAATTGCATAAATTGGGTATCGCTGTAAAGCTGAGACTCTTGTGGATCCATTGAGCCCAATTGTATTCATTCATGTTTGATGACGTTAGTCCCCATCGTAGCCATTTCATTGTAGTGAGACCATTTTTTAAAACGTGACCTCACTGTAGAAAATGACCTGTGGTGACCTCTAGGATAATCACAGCCTCATGAAACTTTACAACCACAAACTAGAGACCTAGGGCATTCAGAGGATGTATGTTTTTTGGTATTTTGACAATAAGGGGGTGTCTGAGCAGTTTCCATAACAGAAGTGCTCGGCATTTAATCGTCGAAAAATGCAATTCTTGCAGAAATCTCCAAATGTCAAAAGCTTTTGAAGCCAAATCACATCATGGCTTTTTCTATGGTGTTCCTCAAGGTCTTAGTGTCAAAATGTGGTATTTTGGAGATTTTATTGATCATTTTTATCAATTCTCGATTGGTAAAAAAATTGTGAAATTTAGCACCAAATCTGTGTAACAAATGGTATCAACCCAAGAATTGAATTTAGAAGACATAACAGAGCATGGGAATAGCCATCATATACTTTGATCATAATGTTCTAAGCTCTAATACACTTTCACAATTTATTTGAAATAATTAATTCATTAATTAATTCATGTTTATTTCTGATTATGACTAGAAACAACTTGACACAGTGCTGAGCTGCATTTCAAATTAATCTTCAGGTTCCCAGCTTTCAGAAGATGTACACCACTTCCATATGACATCTACCGTTGACCTGCTATCTCCCCCTAAATACCCCCCTTAAAAAGACAAAACGGGTCTATTGTGGGTCTCAATTTTATGTCTCATGTAAAGCTCTTTGAATTGCCTAATTTGTATATATTAATAATTTTGTAAATTTATATTTCAGGCAGTAAAGTTTAACAGTGTGAGTGTGCAGTCCTCCCTGCCAAGGAAGGAGAGGCACCAGGGACCATGAGTGAGAATGGCCCTCATACAGAGGCGCAGATGTACTTTGAGGTGGAGGTGGATCCCCTGGGGCGGGACGACGACGAAGAGGAAGACAAGATCCCCTTTGACAAAGATGATGACGACCTGATCGCTGAACCTTCATCGTCGTCTGGTCGGGTTTACGACCGCACCACGGTACTCATTGAGCGGGACCCTATTCGGCTAGATGAGGAGGGCGAAGAGGAGGGTCACTGTGGAGGAGACGATGATGGGGTCACTTTCCTAACTGAAGGGGAAGGTGATGGAGATGAGGAGGATGGCTCTCTGGCCTTTATGACTGACCCTGATGGCATGTCACAGGGTTATGTGCACCACACCATTTCTCCAGACCAGATCCAGTTCACAATAAATCCAGGCTCCACCCGCATGCCACGCAACATAGAGGGGGCCACCCTCACCCTGCACTCCGAGTGCCCAGAGACCAAGATGAGAGAGGTAAGCCTAAATACATGCATTTCCTCCAAATGTAAAGGATATACAGCAGCTACATTTTAATGAAATGTGTATATGCTCGTTGGATGACCGAGGGCAATCTCTTTTGTCAAGTTCTCAAAAAGATATCTTTTACTTTGAAGGTTTAGTGTCAACACAGGTTCACAATGATTTCAATAAGCAGCTACTTTTTGTATCAAAGGTGTTGTGCTTCCATTCAGTAACCTGTGGCGTAAATACATTTTCACACCAGTTACAACACAGATGAGGTTAGATTGTGATTACTAGAAGGCTGTCAGCTATTACTGCTGAAGAATGCTTGCTTTTGTTTGGTTAGTGCTGAAGTAATTGCTTGGTTTGGCTTATGGAGGCTCTTCCAGTCATTCTTGCTAATTGGTTTTAAATGGATTAATCTAACATGTCTAATTGCCTTACAAACTGTGAGATGCACAATGTAACAATATAGCAAGTGTTATTATTGACATGCTTTTCCTTGGTGAAATGCAAAGTACAATTGCAAATATGTTAACATGCTGTAAGGTCTGCTTCCACAACTCACTCTGCCTTCTTTCTGTATTCATGTTGTGAATTTGCCTTATATTGACACCTATCCCAGCCTTATTAGTGGAAGTAGACTGTAAAACCATCTGGCAGCATGTGTGCACTGGTAACACAGGTCCTTGATGAATAAGAGGTACGGTGCTGAAGGACTGCAGGGAACAACTCAGTCCTGTGTTTAGTCAGTTGTTTCAAATGTCAGATGATGCTCACTATATGCCTATTAAGGAAATGCCACATACAGTTCTTGTGCCAAACACACCGAAACAAGAGGTTGTTAATTATTGACCAGTTGCCTCAGCGTGTATTATAATGAAGCGTCTTGAGAGGATTGTAATAAATCCGGTTCCTCGTGGAGTTTCAAATACATTTGACCCATTACAGTTTGTATAGGAGGGACGGAAGCATAGGGGATGATATTTTGGACATCCTGCATAACATTTACTGTCATCTTTATAGACCCAAGCCATATGACCATGTTCTTTTTGTTTGTTGTCAATATGTGTTTTATCAGTCTTTCCTTTACAGACATGCCCACTTTATGATAATCACATGCAGTTTTGGGCAAGTCATAGTCAAGTCAGCACACTGACACACTGACAGCTGTTGTTGCCTGTTGGGCTGCAGTTTGCCATGTTATGATTTGAGCATATTTTTTTCTGGACATATTTGTCATTGTTTTGTGTTAATTAATTTCCAATAATAAATATATACATACATTTGCATAAAGCAATCATATTTGTCCACTCCCATGTTGATAAAAGTATTAAATACTTGACAAATCTCCATTTCAGGTACATTTTGAACAGACACAAAATGTTTGACTAATTTGTGATTAATCACGATTAAGTATGGACAATCAATCAAGCAATTAAATATTTTAATGGATTAACAGCCCTAGTTTAATACTGTAAGACTATATTTTAATGAAGATACTTCTACAGCTCGGTGTGAATAATAGCATCCTTAGATGGGTGGAGTGCTGCAGTGTTTTTCCCTAATGTTATTATTAGGAGGCCCTACAAGGGAGCACTTTCTCTCCAGTGCTGTTTTTAATCTGGAATTTTCTGATGACATAGCCAATGTTGGTATGATCAATGAAGATGGACTGTTTGTTAGTTGGTATCAGCCCAGTTTTTGACACCGAGAAAAAAAATCTTGGAATTTCGTAAATACTAAGAAAATTGTTTTATTTCAATTGTAGACCCCACTGCCATCACTAGGAGAATGTCATTGTGATTGTGAATGAATACACATTTCTATGGGCAGTAATAGAAACATACTGGTTCTCGTTTACTGTGAATTTATGAAGAGTTTGTGGTACTTGTTCTTGTCTCCAAGTACGAAGAAACTGCACAAATAGTTAATATTTCTTGCAACAAAAAATGGTGCAACACTGTTCTGATCGTCCTGAGTCACAAGGAAATGGCAGACAATTCTTGGTTATGTATCATATCCCCTTTTTAGTGAAAATGATTTGCTAACATGAGGTTGAAGGTACAGGGTGCTGTCTTTGTGAAGTAGCCTGTAAGGTTTTTTAAAGCAACAGCATAATATCACTAAACAAACAAAATATGATGCTATGTGTGTGGCGATTGGCCAGTATTTGTGGGTTTTACTGCTGTACGCAGAGAACTGTGTTTGTTTAATCTGTATGTAATGTTGGATTGTCTTGATCACCGCCATTGTCGTTGCATTGTTGGTGGGTTTTTTATCTGTATTGTTATCTTTGCCAATGTCATTGTTATGACGTTATGCTTGATTTGCTGTGTCATTGTTATGATGATTGCCACAGGCACAGAATCAATTTCCAAGAGGACAATAAACTTACTTATCCCTAAACCTCTAGTGCACACGGCAAAAAGTGGAAGCAACCTCTAACAAAATGAAGCTCCATCTTGCTTCTTTGTCAAATATTATTTTGATTTAGCAGATCAAGCTGTACATCTTTTCAATGGAGTCTTTACATAAAATCACAGTGGGTAGTGGCAGTCACATGCTGCATTGTGCAAAGTATGCTGTGTGCATTCAATTCAGTGTGTACTACACAGAAGAAAAATTAATTTTAGCCACCCATTGAAAAGCATGATGAGTAGAGAGGACTCAAGAGTTGCTATTTTCTGTGAACAACAAATAAAAGATTCCACTTCAGCATGTTTCAGGAAGAAAAACTAATGACGAGGAGCAACGTCAGACAAGCAACTTAGTGATATTGCTGTAAATACACTCGCATAACCATTTAATTTGTAATGGAGTGGTCTTTTTGCGTTATGCATGTGGAGGACCAAAGTATACAATGCTCTCTCACAATGATCGAACTGATGGTGGAGTCACGATTGCGTGGGAGACGAGTACAGTACTGAGCTACAAGCTTTAGCAGGCCTCCTACGGTGGCTTTGCATGGATGTTTGCTTCACAAATGATCCCTCCCACATCCTTGAAACCAAAATGAATGGCCTTAGATTACCCATCACTCAGATTAGTGTTTGCTAGGAAGACTGAAAGGAAATTGAATCAGCTTTCTATCACTTCCACTGTATGTACAACAGCTAAGCAGGTTGTGTCTCTTTCATGGTATGATTAGGTGTGTTGGACAAAGTCCTCCTGAAGTAAAGCATTGAGGCTGCGAGGATGAACAACGTAGGGTTTTCACTGATGTGACAGTTATTTTCCAAACTCACAAAGGCATCACTTGCACCATAAGAAATGTTAAACATCATGAAGAAAATGCTTTTGCTTCTGAAAATAAATATCAACATGCATTAGCACTTAACTGCTAAGTGTATTATCATTCACAGTCAGGCAGTTTTTAATAAATTGTTCAAAACTTTGTTTGAATTTGAGATCAGGCCTGTCATAAAAATGTCATTTAATTTTTTTGTGCTGAAATTAAATCCAAAACTCTTGCAAAACTAATATACTGATCTCAAATATCTTCAGCAAAATGAAGATTTCATAAACATACATTAGAGTAGAGCTGCAACAAGTAATCGATTAGTTGTCAACTATTAAATTAATCGCCAACTATTTTGATAATCGATTAATCGGTTGAGTAATTTTTTAAGAAAACAAAGTAAAAATTGTCTTATTCCAGCCTCTTAAATGTGAATATTTTCTGTTTTTTTTACTAGTAAACTGAATATTTTTGAGTTGTGGACAAAACAAGACATTTGAGAACTTCATCTTGTCATTTTATGACATTTTATAGACCAAACAACTAATCGATTAATCTAGAAAAAAATTGACAGATTAATCAGCAATGAAAATAATCGTTAGTCGCAGCCTTACCTGAGAGGTTTGTTTATTACTTTGTGTAAAAATGACATTACAATAAAAAGTTTTCTCTCACTTTCTAATTCTCCCTCTTTGCTGGCTACTCAGCATTGGGGAACTACCTGATCTATTGCAGTCAGGGGTAAACATGCAGTTTTCTATCTTGAGTCATGTTAATGGGACATTTTATGGTTTAATACAAGATCTCTAAGAGGATCGAGACAGTGAATAGCAGGAATAATGTTAACTGAGAGAGGGGGTCGTCTTGTCGAGGTGGCCCACCACAAGCTTTCTCCTCCTGACTTTGTGTTCAACACAGGATAGCATTTTTGTTGAAGAAGAGAATGAACTGCTTTTATTCACATTGCCCCAGGGGTTTTGTGCGAGAAGAGAGCAGGAGACTGCCACACTGCAGTGCAGATTGGTGCTGTGAAACAGAATTGGATGGGATGTATTGCATGGGGGGTTAGTCATCATCGCTGTCCTTTGTGCTCACCCGCTTCATGTGCTGATGGGTGGCTGAGTCATTGAGTTCAGGTCCCGTCTGAATGGTCACACTGAGTCAGACTGTCACTTCATCGTATGGCCAGGCTGGTTATTACTGAGAATTAGCAAATTACTTTTTCACTGGCCTTTTTGAAATACAGGTTTAAGACTATTTAATTGATTTTTAAGAGAGGTGATGTTATCTGTTTCCTTAGTTTCAGGATGATAAGCGCTGATGTCCTCCTCCTCTTCTTCCTCTTATCAGGTGAAGCGCTACCAGTGCATGTTTGAAGGCTGCACCAGGACGTACAGCACGGCGGGAAACCTGCGAACACACCAGAAGACACACCGGGGCGAGTACACATTCGTGTGTAATCAACAGGGCTGTGGAAAGGCCTTCCTCACCTCCTACAGCCTCAAGATCCATGTCCGTGTTCACACCAAGGAGAAGCCGTTTGAGTGTGATGTGCAAGGCTGTGAGAAGGCCTTTAACACGTTATACAGGTAAGCCTTTACAGCTTTGTTGTGTTTTATCTCTCCTCATGGGTGCTGTTCAGATCATTATCACCACTGTAGGTTCTGTTAGCGGTGTCTAGAAATTGTAGTATAAGTAATAAACATTGGATTGTGTCATAAAGTCAATTGTTTGGCAGGTCCTGCACATAAAGTAGATCAGTGGTTCCAACCTGGGATCCAGGCCCCATTTAGGGGGGCGCCAAAGATCACAGGGGGTGCGCCAGGATTTGTCTGCTCTGAAGTTGTCAAAATTAGATCTACACACGTATAACTATAATCATAATAACACACTTACTGGACAATTTATACAAAAGTCTGTATATAAAACTATTTAGTATTTTTACATACTTAGTGGTCCACATTCTGTTAAAACCCGGTGTTTCTACACAGTTGCAGATAAAGATCAGGCTAATATTATTAGTATTATACTATTTGTAGAATTAGATTCTAGTGGTGGCTGCGTAGGATTGTTTCCGACTCCTGTGATCCCAACATGTCAAATAACTCCAGAGTGTCCAAAAGTCAAAATTTATTGGGAAAAGATAGATGTAAACATTTCCATAATTCACGTTTTTATCTAATGAAATATCCATATTTGTTTGCGTTTAGCTGACGAGTGATATTCATTAAAGAAAGTTGATTTAATAAAGAAAGACTAACTCATTTAATACACCGAAACACCTTATTCAAATTGAGGGTTTTGTTCGAGGATTTGTAAATTTTTGAATTAGATGGCCTTACTAGTGTTGTCAAATACTGTCATGTCTAACTTTTGTTCAAATAATACAATATGAGATGGACAAAATTAGTAATTTATTATAATTAAAATGTATAATTTTCTTAGCTTTTATATATAGGTGTGCTTTGTGTTGGCAATTAATTTTCTTCTGACAGTATTTTGAAGTTTTTTTTCCGTGTAGCCTACAAATCTCAAGTGTAACTTTATTATCCAAAGAAGGACATTTATTTGGTCAGAGGTGCAAAAATACACGGTCAGCACAAAAATACATAATGTAAAGCAATAGAAACAATCCATAAAAGGAACAAAACCATGAAAAAGCAGAACATTGTCACCTCAGGGTGCTCTGGCCTGTATGTTCTCTCTTTCTAATCGCTAGCTTATCCCTAATTACCAATTCTCCCTAAATGAAAATATCCTCCTATAATCCTGAAGTTTTCAGTTTCCGTTGCAATTTGGGTCAGTTTGGTCATTAAAGATGTTGCGTATTGTATTTTAAAATTAGGTAAATCTGCCATCTGAAATGTTTTTGTCTGTCTGAAATGAGAGTGATACTGCAGATGAATATCTATTTTTGACAACACCAGACTCAATTAAAGTTTTAGTCTATTTTGACCAGTGCCAGGCATTTTCTTCATTTGTAGCGTTTTCACTGTTCAGATGTTGCTGTGTTTTGCCGTGATCCTAAGCAGTCCACATCCGAGCCCTCTGGTCTGTATTGGTTCGGTTGCTATGACAACCTGTTTGTAGCTTGGTGGAGCTGTGCCACTGCCATTAGTTGCCTGTCAGAGGCTGGTACGCAGGGCAGCCAACCAATGCCACACATGGGTGGATTCTCCTTTTAATAACATTGCATTCCTCTCCCCATCTTCCATGACACCCAGATTTCTCTAGTTTTCTGACTAGATTCTGTTATCTGAATGTGGACTCTGCTCTCTTGTTCAAAATGCTTTTTAGACATTCTTTAAAAAAGTGCAATAGGAATCAACACATGCCGTTTAATGCCGCTGTGCTTAGTTTGTTTCTCTCTGCATGTCTCCCGTTGTGGTTTAATGAAACACACTTCATTGTCTCTGCAGACTAAAAGCACACCAGAGACTTCACACAGGCAAGACATTCAACTGTGAATCAGAGGGATGCACAAAGTACTTTACCACACTTAGCGACCTGAGGAAGCACATTCGCACACACACTGGGGAGAAGCCATTCCGGTGAGCATTTCCATTATCACACCAGGTTTAACCCACCCCCTAGTAGAAGATAAAGGAACTGTGATGCTAATTGATACTCGCAGACAGCTCTTTTAGTCTGTTTTAATGTTTTGCTTGTCTACACAAATGAAATGTTTAGGGGTTTTTCTAGGGCTGTCAATCCATTAAAATATTTACTCGTGATTAATCACATGATTGTCCATGATTAATCGCAAATTAATCGCACATTTTTTATCTGTTCAAAATGTACCTTAAAGAGAGATTCGTCAAGTATTTAATACTTTTATCAACATGGGAGTGGACAAATATGCTTGTTTTATGCAAATGTATGTATATATTTATTATTGGAAATCAATTAACAACACAAAACAATGACAAATATTGTCCAGAAACCCTCACAGGTACTGCGTTTAGCATAAAAAATATGTTCAAATCATAACATGGTAAACTGCAGTCCAACAGGCAACAACAGCTGTCAGCGTGTCAGTGTGCTGACTTGACTATGACTTGCCCCAAAACTGCATGAGATTATCATAAAGTGGGCATTTCTGTAAAGGGGAGACTCGTGGGTACCCATAGAACCCATTTTCATTTACTCATTTCCTCGCCAAAATTTAGCGTACGTTTAGAGCGTTATTAAGCCTCCTTCACAGCAAGCTAGTGTGACATGATTGGTACCAGTAGATTCCTTTTTCTAGTTTCATTTGAAGACAGTATCTTCTCTCTAGCTTTAAAACTGAGCCTGCTACAACCTCCGAACGATCGATTGCGTTAAAGAAATTAGTGTCGTTAAAACGAGTTTGCGTGTTATCTCGATAACTTTGACAGCCCTAGTTTCTTCATATTAAAATTGTTTATGTCTTTCACTCACTTTTTTGTGGGAGCTGCATTTTGGTTAAGCAGAGGCCTTTCCCATCTGCTGTACATACAGCACCTGTGACTCATCATATACACATAGCCAACTATATATGATGAGTCACAGGTGCTTGCTGTTCTAGCAGGGGCCTCGCTTTACTGTAGATACATTATCAAATCTAGTGTCTTGAAAATGTTATCACTGTCTATTTGCATATTTCTGACATGATTTTTGTATCTGTCTTTGCCTTCAGGTGTGACCACGATGGCTGTGGCAAAGCCTTTGCTGCAAGTCATCACCTAAAAACACATGTACGGACGCACACAGGTACATATTACTGGTTTGTTTTACGTATCCTTGATTGTTCTAGAGAAGCTTGAACAAGGACATGTTTGTTTTTCAGCTTTGCCTGATTTGCATTTACAGTTTTACCAGAGCCTCCCACACTTAATAAATTTGAATAGCCCAAACAAATAGATTTTTTCCCGCAGCCAAAAACATTTTATGTGGTTTTGTTTTTACTATGTCATCCTTTCAAAAGTCTGTAGAAATGTAGTTAAAGAAGCGGTAACTAAAGAGCCTGTGTCCACGTGTACTTGTATTGATTGGACAAATAACTTTCCTAATCGTTGTTGGCTGTGTTCCTGGATTTGATGGCTTAGAGACTAAATTGAATATAAAATAAGCTTCTCAAGTACTTATTTTCCCACTTGCTGACTTATTTAATTTGTTCTTATCTAGGCCTACATGTAAACTTCCATCTATTTGGAAAAGTGCTAAAGTTACTCCTCTTCATAAAGGAGCTGATCCACTAGATCTTTATAATTATAGACCAGTTTCTATTGTTTGCACAACAGCTAACGTATTTAAGAAGCTAATTTCCTTCTTCTCATGACCTCAAGGCTTATTTGCTTGTTGTTAGTTGTTTTTTAGTTTATAGGTAGACTCAGTACGTTGACTTAATGTTATTTTGTTTGTTTGGTAGCATTTATTATATTTCTCATTAGTTTTGTGCAGATTACACTTTAAAACGTATTTTTGTTTAAATGTCTGTTCATTTCCGTGTTTTTGCATCTTGAGGACCCCCTTGAAAACGAGATGATGGGTCTCAAGCGGTTTATCCTCAAATTAAAATTTGAAATGATAAATAAATCGGAAGTTCCCAGTTGAGCAGATGAAGCAATGTCCTTTGCCCATATGCTGATATGCTTATATGCTGTACCTCCTGTACAGGTGGTTTCTAATATGTGGTTCCCTATATGTAGTTTTTCTATATGGGTGATTCTCCCGAACTAGATTGAAAGAATGTTGTAGAGCATTAGACCAACCTATCAATCTCCTAAATTTAGTCCTGTTCCAGTGAAGGAGAATAGCCCTTTGGTTTTTAATGCTATGCATCCATGAGAACCTCCTGTTGGATAAAAACAAAAGGTGAAACATTAGATTCTGTGCTCAATATGCTTGCCTGTGTTTACAGTTGCATGCATGCTAACAAATTAATCAGATATAAGTGCAATATCATAGCACTAAATATGACAGACATGAATATATTCAATGGTTGTGTTTTTGTTTTTTCGGTTTAATTGTATCATAAGTTGCAAAAGCCTCACTCTGGTGATGAAAAAGTTACCAGAAAACAGCTGCAGTTTACCTCATATTATTACACGGCGTTGATATAAGGACATGTTACATTTTTAGTGTCTGCAATAGGTCATTGTTACATTTCTTTGTAACATTTTCGCAGATTAAGTTAAAAATGAAATATCAACTTTTATCTTGGCTGACGTTAATGATTAAGCTTACCTGTCAGTCTTCTTCTGTATTCTTCCCTCACTGTCTCTGCTCGTTCTATAGGGGAGAAGCCATTCAACTGTCCCAGTGACGGCTGTGAGAAGACTTTTAGCAGCCAGTACAGTTTGAAGAGTCACATCCGGGGCCACGACAAAGGACAGCCCTTCACCGTCACCCTCACCCATCCGCTCTCTGAAGTGAGTTCCAGTACAGCAACTTCATCTCTCGATGGCACATGTTCTCCACGCACAGCAGTACACAGCTGCGTCTTTTCTAGAGATTCGAGGTCTCGCCTCTTTTTTCCATGTGCCGCGTGGTTCACAGCAAAAATAGACAGTGAAAATGATCTTTTGACAGTATATTGACATCATACCAGCAACATTACTACAGTTTCAATGTCCATATCTGTAGAATATGTTACAGACATGAAAAAAGTAAATATTTTATATTATATTTTAACTCAAAACTTTCTGTTTTTGTTTCTAAATAAAAGCCCTCCATCTTTTTTTCTGAGGACAGAATTCCTTCATTTGTTAACATAAGGCTTTTATTCTGAAATATTTGCAGGACAGTGTTGGGGAAAATGCAGTGACTTGCACGGCTCCATAAATTAATAGAGTACAAGCTTTTAATTGTGGATTATTACTATTATTTACAAATGACCGCACGCTTCTTAACCCTTTTTTGTCTAAAATAAATATAAATGACATTTAGAATGAAATGAAATGGCCATTATGAAAGGCAAACTATTCTACTATGTAGAAAGAAGGGCTGGCAGTAGCAGCGCTGCAGCAGCAACACTGTCGGTGTGGACACCGCATGCGTGAGAGACGCAGCAGTTCAGCGAGGCAGCTGTGTGGCCTGGGCGTGAGAGCTACATGACACTGTGGTCCTCATAATATTCACTTAATTTAAAAACATGTCAATTTTACGCGTCCCATGTTTCATGAGTACAATGTGCCTTTTGATGCCTTTTGATACACAACTCCTGTGTTATGCTGTCACACACATAACATGGCAAGTTATATTAATAGATGGGAGGCGTTCTACAAAATCTACATACCTGCATGATGTGGACACTTTCAAATGTCTACAAAGACCTGAGTTAGAGGGATTCACACTACACTGCATTAACCACAGTAAATCTGAAAGTCATTATGAAAAAGAAGTAGCTTTAGATTAACTTTCTGGCTAGATTTAGGGATTTTGGAGCGAGTGCTGCTAGCTACTTTCATTGGAAACGAGTTGGCAAAACTGGGCTGCATTTTTCGGTTGGATCATTTTTCAAATCTAGCATACTCTTACTAGTTTCTAAAAAATAACCAACTCTAGCTTTAATTATGTCATTACCTGCTAGTTTACCTTTTGTGGTAAACTGTTCTTTTAAAGTAAAACTATTTTTACATTAAAGTGCTCTAGATAATGCATTTTTTCCCAGTTTCACTCCCCCTATCATGACGCTTGATCCCGTAGCTATAGGCAAGTTTAATCAGGTCCATTTCTTCTCTTAATTACAGGATGCAAATCACTCGCTGTGCCTCAGTGACTTGAGCCTCATCTCTACAGACTCAGAGCTACGGGAAAACATCCATAATGTAAGTCTGGCCTCTGTTTCAGATTTGTCAAACAGACAGTGGATTCAAAATGTTGAGGAGTTGTCAAGATAGTCTGTAAAGATGTCAATGAACAGGCAGGTATTTTGACACCTAAGTTTAGTTGTCACTGTAATAAGAATTCACAAGAGTTTCTGGCTGTAATACTTAGTAAAGTCATTTATTGCATTTATTAAATTTAAATTGTATTGCAGGCTCAACATTTGGACCTTTGCAGTGTCACCCCTGTGAAAATCTTTGAGCTCATGTTCCAGAGTCCTGAAAATAGTGTCAGCCAAGATGATGCCCATCCCAACGGTCAGTATATTTCAAAACCCGTCAGCTTGAATTGCATTGAATGTTCTCATTTTCACTGATGGGAGTTGTGTTTCCTTCCTCAGAGAGCCTTATTGAATCCTTCAGCCTAGAGACGCCTACCCATTCGGTAGATGGATCATCTCTCATCTCTTTCTCTCTCCATCCTACCTGCTCATCTTCCTGTTCCCACACAACCGCAGCCTTGGAGGCTCCTTCCCGGCTCAGTCAGAGCTCTTCCTCTCAGGCCTCCACCTCCATCTCTGTCACGGCTACTATCAGCTCCACACGGCCTCCCCCTTTCATACAAGTAACCAGGCCTCAGCAGGTCTCCGATGTGCCTGCCCAAGCCTCTGTCCAAGCACCAGACCATGCCGCCCCCCAGCACTTCGTGGCACTGCCACCCACATTCCTGCAGACGGACAGTGCCACCCAGACCACTCCTCTACCGCCAGCCATCTCCGCTCCTCCTCCAGTGACTCCAGCACTGACCACCACAGCACCAGGCGCTGCTCCTGTGTCTGTTGTTGCAGCCACCGCAACAGATGCTGCTGTGGCAGCTGGGACTCTACCTGTGCCTTTGGCCAACAACCCTGTCCCCAACTCTGGCCCTGGTTTGGCTACCACCCCTGCCACCATCACCATAGCTCCCACCCCGAACCTGCTGCAGCCCAGCCTGGTCATGTCGGACCAGAACCTCCAGTGGATCCTCAGCAGTGCTGCCAACAGCCAGCAGAACCCAGAACAAGCAGTGAGTAATGCTCCCACACAGTGTTTTACACAGAGAAATTGTGACTTAATTTGTACTAGTCTTGATTTTGTGATACATTCAAGTTTAAAAAAAAAACATTCCTACATGCATGAAATTAGGGATTTCTTGCATTTTGTCTTCTAATCCTGAGTATATTCATGTGAGAGGATTAGCAAAGAACATGCCATGCACTTACGCTATTATGCAAAAACTGAAACTATACATTTAACAAATTTATATGTAAAGTAAACCAGTGGGGTTATGGCAGTGGTCAGCACTGACTCTCTATTTGCAGTAAGTTTAGCAAAGGAATAGGTGTTACTTTTTATCAATACAACTTTTAAAGGTACAGTGTGTAGGATTTAGTGGCATGTAGTGGTGTGGTTGCACATTTCAACCAACTGAGTACCCCTCTGCTCACTCCTCCCTTTCCAAGACTGCGGTAACGTGAGCCACTGAGTGCAAAACCGTGGTAGTAACGCAGTTCAACTCGCTCAGAGGCCATCCTTACCATTGTAACACTCCTTCAGGAGCAACTGAAATCAGACGGCGGCTGGCGGTACCACGGTTTTACACTCTGCGGCTCACGTTACCGCAGTTTCACAAGTCCGAGAACTACGGTGGCCATCAGGTAATTTAAAAACGTGAAAGGCTCTCTCTAGAGCCAGTGTTTGGTTTGTCCGTTCTGGGCTACTGTAGAAACATGGCAGAGCAACATGGTGGACTCCATGAAGAGGACCTGCTTCCCATGTAGATATGAAGGGCTCATTCTAAGGTAACAAAAAAACACAACCATCCTTAGTTTCAGGTGATTATACACTAATGAAAACCATTTATGCTGATCCTACACACTGGTCCGTTAAGACAACACAGATACACCTCACACATTCCTTCAATACAGTTAGAAATCTGGTGCAAATCAACCTCATAATACTCTAGCATGTCCCCAGCTCTCTTTTTTTTTATCCTGCTTGAGCCGTGGTGTTTAATGTTTGTTTGCAGTCCCGTCAAGGAGCTCCAAAAGTGGAAAAAGTTTTCTTCACTACAGCCATACCAGTAGGAGGAAACGCTGGTAAGTCAATGAGTAGTGAATTATTAGATATTTTAATGTTTTGGACATTGGCCAAAAGGCTGTAATGAAATCATAAATTTGTTTTGACATCTATTGCGGTACTTGGCTTTAATAGGATTCATTAAATAGTAGATGGGTGTCCAGAGAGCTCCACTAAGATACTGTCACAGTGGTTTTATTATACAAATGCAGTTCCAAGATGCTGACACTCAATTAAGGCACAGTGCTAGAACAGTTAAAACGGTATCCCATTAGAATATTTAATAATAAATTGACACGTAAAGGCACAGGAGCAATAACATTCAAAATATTCAGGACAAGAAGAGGACAAGTATCATTGACTAATGAATTCATTGACCTCTAGTTTCAGCTTATTGTCCTCTTCAAAAGAGTTATGACGAAGTATCTCTGATTGCTCTTAAAAGTGAACTGTTCAAATGCTGCGGAGGAACAAGATTTAAATGTTGATGTTCTTTTGAGGAAAAAAGTTTTCCCTCCGTCACATTGTGTACTTTTTATTTGTTGACCAAGAGGTCTATCAGTACATGTGGCGTTAACTCTCTGTTCTCCTCTCAGTCAACAACTGATGAATGACAACTCCTTACTAAGCAGTTAGTCATTTCTATACTATACTATCTATACTACTACTACTTATATTATAGTAAACTAAAACTAAAACAAAAATAAGCGGTGAAAAATATTTGTAGTAAACTGAAACTTAATAAAAACTAAATCCTTTTAGTAAAACTAAACTAAAACTATATTTCCTGGTTAAAAACTTATAGAAAACATAATAAAAATGAAGGTAAATTTGTTTCAGTTTTTGTTTTTTTTAGCTATAATATATCACCACTGACAAAAGGCGACAGCATGAATTTCTCTCAACTCTCGTGATGTTGAACCACAGAAATTGAACGAACTTGACATTCCAGGAGATGGTTTCATGCCGCAATTGCTTCACATTGGACATTAAAGTAGCACAAATACTAGACATTAAACATTATGGCCATTCCTACACAGTTCTCCAGCCATGTATTTGTAGCTACATACTTCTGAGACATTATACCTGGCCCTAACAAAAACAAACTGCTGAACTGCAAAACTACTGAATATATAAAAACTATCCCTTTCTGAAAAACTGAAACTAAACTGAAACCAGCAAACACTCTGAAATCAACCTAAATCTAAACTCAAATGAAATTGAAAAGTCAAAATTAAAATAGAATATTTAACTAATTGAAAATTAAAAACTATTATAACCTTGTTTCTCACCCCTTGTAACTTTCTTTTACCTTATATATTTTCGTTATCTTTTGATATACTTTGCAGGACAATTTGGAAAGCAATTTGCACTTCTTGTTTTCATTGAACTTGAAATGGTGTTTGTGTTTTCAGGCAGCTCAGTCCAACAGATCGGCCTCAGTCTGCCGGTCATCATCATCAAACAGGAGGAATCCTGCCAGTGCAATTGTGCCTGCAGGGACGCTGCTAAAGACAAGAGTTCAAAGAGTGCCTCCTCCACGGTTTCAGCCCCAGCACAGCCACAACCACCAGAACCCCCTCCTCCTCCCCCACCACCACCACCCCCAGAGCCTCCACATCATCCAGCCACCTCATCTTCTTCATGCGAGTCTTCCTCCAAGGAGGGTGAGCTGAGGCCGGAGGCCCCCTCTTCTTCTTCTACTTCTTCTTCCTCCACCTCAGCTCAGACTTTCTCCACGATAGTGAGCAGCACTGCCACAAACCCTCCCTCGTCTGACGGGTTAGCCAACATGGATGTGTCGGACTTCCTCTCCATGCAGAGCCCTGAGACGGCCGCCAACATTGAGGCTCTGCTGCTGGTGGCTGAAGACTTCAGCATGGCCCCTGATGGCAATCCTTAGAAGAGCTGCCTTCTGAGTCTGGCACCACGTGTTCATCTTTTGCACCCACTCATCCACAGGCATCAATTCCACCCACATCTCAAGTCATTCTCCACAGCCTCGACTCTTCTTTCTCCCTATATAGCGTGTATATCAAACCCCCCTGTACCTGCAGTGCAGTCTGTTCTGTATGGCATTGTGCAACATATATATATACACAAACTATGAATACTTTTTCTGTTGAGTCTCATTGCAGTAGTTGAGTTTTTTAAAAAACAGGATTATTTTGCTTAATGAGATTTAGCAATGTTAATGCTAATGAATGCAGGGAAAAGGCAGTAGATCCTTTTGTTATGAACATAATCAAACTGTATATAATAACCTTCGATATCCACTCTGAATTGATTGAATGAAACAAATGAGGGTTGTCCAAGCACTGATAACTTAAGAGTTCCATTTTCCTTGAAGGTCAGACACCTTAGGAAAACAAAACTTGTCTGTATATCCTTGTACTGTACTACAGGTTCTAACAAATGCTTAAAGCTGGTATGCAACTGACCAGAATGCACTGTATATTAGAGGAATTTAATTCTAACAAGCATCGCTCCCTGTAGGAATTAGAAGGGGTTGGCTGTCATATAATATGAAGTGATTTCCTCAGTATTTTTGTTTTCTAGGAAGACCGGTGTAGTTCAGAAAATGTGATGATTCTTTTTTTACTTCTTTTGAAAGTTATTTACTAATCGAGAAAAGAACCTGTGATCTGACCTGCCTGTCTTTAAGTGAAATTAATACATCAATAAGTTGCCTATAACTTAAAACTAATTTAAAATTGTAAATGTTAATTTATTTAAATACTTGATTCTTTTTATTATACTGGTAATACTATTATCCACAAGATAGCAGAACAAATCTATTAATTTATTCCAATCACTTGTATGTTTAAGTTGAGCTGTTTTTATGTTACTGAATTGCTTTTATTTTTTATTTAAAGAACATAATGGGTATTGCTAAAAGCAAGTTTGTGAGAGAAGAGGCACCTATAGGAGACTGCACAGTGAAACAAATTGTCCTCGAGGATCTGCTTGTTTGCAAAAAAAAATTGTCCACAATGAAACAGTAAGGAAACTACTGTCAACATCCCATGTTTTATAGGGTTGTGACCCTCTCAGGGATGCATCAAGTCATAACTGATCCTGGTTCCCTTAATTTGTTACTCAGACGTACGTTTTTCCCACCAGATGCCCCGAACTTGCAGTAGCCCTACGTTTAGCTGCACTCTTCCCTGTTTCTTGCACACTAACTTGTAAAGTGAGTAATCTGAGGTGCAGCACCACTACAGACTTTTTTGTATACAACTGCTGTAAAGTAGCATTTAAAAGATGGTGTCCTGGCGACCGTGTAAATACAGTACATTTTAGTGTAAACATCTTTGAGAAACTTGTAGATTATTCTAGAATTTGTATTTTTGTATAGACTTTTGAATTACTAACTCTCAGAGTTTGGAGCTAAAGTATACCCTCTATCCTTGCGTTCTCACCCCCCCGTCACAGTTATGCAGAAGAGTTTTTGCTGTGTTTTAGTTGAATAGTTCTTCAAGCAGCTGGGCTTTTGTACAGTCCCCATAGCAACAAAATATATGTAACACATAGCCTCCTGCTCAGAGTATAATTTAACAGTATTGTTTCACACGGGACACAATGCAATGATGATAGAACGAAGGCATTATGCCCTGTATACTATAGAGTGTAGAGCTACTTGGCCTTACAACATAACTGTTCTATGAGCCTCCTTGCCTTCACAGTCTCTGCTTCAGACAGACTTGCCATCGACATGCCAACACACTCGTCTTCATTGAGTCTCAGGCGATCACTTCCAGCAGCAGATCACAACAAGGCAAAAAAAATGATGAAAATTGACAGAAAAACTTATGGTTTTCCTAGAAACTGTATTGTTTTCCAGCTGCCTGTTAGTCATGAATGGATATGCAGCATAATGGTTACATGTGATATGATTCTACATTTTAGATCCATGTTGTAGGATCAAACTGACATGCATGTCACATAAACTCATGTCTTTTCTTTTTGCCAAAATTTAGTGGAGTGGAGCTTTCCCTCGCTCCACAGGTGCCATGAAGGCAGATAGATATGTTGTGAAAGGCTCCAGTCACACATTTTGTGCTCTAAACCATTCCATGTATGCAGTATTAGATATCAGGAGTGTCTCTACTTGGTTCCATTGGATTACCAAATGTTGATAATTTACTCACCATTTCCTTCTTAAAGGATATCTTAGGTATTTTTCAACCAGAGTCCTGTACTACGAAGCAGGATTTGGGGTTAGGGAGGTAATTTCAGGGTTAACCTTGGGTTTTCAGTCCTACGACGATGGTTCACTTCTTACCGGGGTAGATCGCCATGGTAACTTATGCTGAACACCTAACCTGCTCCGGAGCAGGTTATGTTCCAGATAAGAGATCAACTCGTATAAAAGCACCGCCTACTGACCAATCACAACTTGGTGCGCGGATTGAATGATAATATTACACAAATACGAAGAAGTTTAAGTCATTATCCAGGCTGAAAGCAATACAGTTTAAACTGACAAATGCAGGAAGGACAGCTGGCTGTAGGCTGTGGGTGCTTACTGCTTTGAATAATGTTTTTATATTTGTTTTTTTACTTGTTCTCAAGTCTGTTTCACACCGCCGGAGTCGGGGACGCAGCTGAAAGAAGGCTGAAATAGTCATAGGCGCTACATCCTTACCAATGGGCATAATGAAGTGTAATCTATTCATCCATTATGTTCTGAAAGTTTTTTATAAAATCACTGCCCCAACTAGACGAATAAATCCGACTTTTGAGTATTCGGTTAAATTAATAAGTCTGTTAATTTACGCATTCACACATTTCACACTTTTGCCAGCTGTCCTTCCTGCATTTGCTCAGCTTCAATTGTTTTACTTTTAGTCTGGATTATGTGTTTAACTTCTTCATATTTGTCTAATATTATAGTTTGCTCTGTTTGTAAAATGTGCCGCTCTGCTGACAGTAGACTTGTCCATGTCTGTGATTGGTCACATGCTGCAAACACCACCTCTTTCATGTAAACGCGCTCATAGCCTGATTGAGAAACCCTGGGATGACTTAGCGAGTTGATAACTACTGTCGTAGGACCGCTTAGCGGGATCTCGGTTGTTAGGGTTAGTTAAGCCAGATAACGAGAAGATACCCTGGGTATGTCGAGCTCGCTTCGTAGTACAGGTCTCTGGTCAGACTCTTATAACAATCTGCCTGTCAGTGGCTTTACATTACAGCCTGTTTAGTGGACGGCTGCAGCGTTCTCCCTCAATACTGGACCAATTTCAAAAAGTGTTGTCCCCATTAGTCATTTAGACACTAAAACATGGGAAAATAGGATCCAGGTTGAAAAATACCTAAGTTACCCTTTAAGGCACTCGTGAAAAATTACTGCCAGGAGTCAAGTTCATACCATCAATATATATTTTAATACATGCATACAGTCAGAAAAAGCAACTATGCAATTTTACATGTGGCATTCACAAGTTTAAATGCCGACTCCAAGACAAAAAGATTTATTCCTCCCTCCATTAAATGATATTCTGCCACAACCTTATATGCGGAACTCCAGAAGGCAAAAGTTGCCTTTCCAGTGCATACAACGTTATGCATGTTTCTTGAACTCCAGTATATTGCATTTCATATTTGGAGTGGTGTGTCCAAGTACTGTTTCCCATGAATGTTGCAACACATGCTGTTTAAAACCAACTGGATTTGTTTGAAGGAGTATTTAATGAATGAATGATTCTGTTTTAAGAATTATTTTGGTCAAATGTATGCAGCTTTTCCTCTTTTACTTTACACATAATGCATAAACATGTTTCTTTTGGGCTCACAACATTTATATAATCATCTCCGCCTTTCACATATTAAAATCAAATTCGATGTGGATAATTTGTTGGCTCATCTTCACAAATGAAAGTGAAACTTACAGCTGCCCATATTTGTTTTAATCAATAAGCAGAGAAATGGTTTATGACATGTGGCCCAGGTTTGAAGTTTATCTGAAACGTCAGCAAATCACTGATGGAGACATTAGTTTGGAAGTAGATTGTTTGATCATTAATATTATAGAGTGTTTTCTGGTAATTGAGATCCATAATTTACCATTATTTTTTCCAATTGGGCAATATTAAAAGAAAACTATATGCTTCCAAAGGAATGTCTCGACACCCAAAGAATGAGGACTTGTTAAGGATTTGTATTTTTTAAAAAGAATGTATAATGTGAAAATGTTTGCTTATGCTTGTTTCGTATAAAGTAATATGATAAATACATTTCTGAATTGAGAGCAATATAATACTAATAAAACCTTATCCTTGTCACTGACATGTTTGCTTCCTCTGCTCAATGAAGTGTTTTACAGTTCAAATTAACAGTTGAATTTATTTAGTCATAAAATAGAAAGAAAATGGGAAGAGAAAGGGGGAGACTGTTTCACTTCTGCGGCGGTAAGGACACATCCTGGAGAGATTTTCTCTGTGGGAATTAAAGATTGACTATTAAAATCTGCATTAATCACAAGCGTCCAAGGAGAGAAAAGCGAGCTCACCACTAGAATATCACTCAGAATCTTCAAGTCATTCAGGACTCTGTTGCACAGGGTCATCTTATCAGACAGGGTGCCCAGTCTGTCCTCGACGTCCTGCAGGTCCTGTGGAGGACAAAACATGTTGGTCATTAGTTTTGGGGCAGACAGCCATCAAAAGTTCAAGCTTCAGATCGTGGCTGACCTGTTTGGTCGGTGAAATACCCTCATCGGTCTGCAGGGTCAGGTCTGTAACTGTTTTACAAACATACAGAAGAGAAATATGAATAATGTAACTGTTAAACTGAAAACTGCATGTATTATATTACCTGTGTCTGAAGCCATGATTATAGATTTATTATCTGTCCTGTAAACACTGCATTTCCATATTGTGTGTGCCTTCTGTGTTTTTAAGCAGGTGCTCACAGGTGATTTAAATTTCCCTAATTAATGAGTAATGAGGTCAGTGTGTGCTCTGTTGGAGGGTTTGAAGAGGTGCCAGGAAATGCTTTTCCAGATATTTTCAAAATAACATATAAAGCTTTTAAGCAGTGCAAATGTATTTATTTCTATAGCAAAGTTATGTCATACCAAACTTTAACGATAAAAACAAGGGTTCGGGGTGTAAATAAAAATGAAGGAAAATAAAAAGTAATTAAACAAATTTTCGGCAGTCCAAACAGTGATCTTGAACATTAAAATATATTTAAGAGTTTTCAAAAAGGTTGGGATCATTTGAATACAATGTTACATTTTTTAATTTTTTACATTTTAAACAGGGTTTCTGTGTTAATGGTATTTTTTGGTATGTGAGAGTTTGCTAAGATGATTTAAAAAATATTTTAAAACTTTTTTTTTTTTTACCATCAAATCCACAAAAAAAGAGCATTAATATCTTTTCTTTTTTTGCATAAAATGTTTTGTTCAATATCATCAATGGAGTAGTTTAATTCAAAACGGGCATCACAGATAAATTCTCCAAAGTAAAAAACTATTTTCCACTGTATATCTGATACAATGGATATAATATTTTGCTAAGATGATAAAAAAAATATTTATAATATATACTGTTTTTGTTATGAACTGCAGACATAATAAAAACGTGCAGAAATGTTCCGAGAGTTTATCTGGAGAAATCTTTCCACAAAATAACAGGACAGCTAAAAGAAAAACAAACTTTTTTTTTTACCATCAAATCCACAAAAAGAGCATTAAAGGGACTGTTTGTAACTTCTTACACGTATAACTCAAACCGGGTCGGTGTCCCATGCACGCCCGCGTGTAGCTACGCTGTTCAGACAAGACTCCAACACAAATTACACGGAACACCAAAACCGCAAAGTTATATCTAGGGAAGCCCGTCTTGCAAAACAGTGTTGGCCGCGGTCAGAGGACGCGGGGGAGACCGTAGCTTTGGTCTCCAGGGCCGGAGTCTCTGCTGTACTCTGCTCCTCTGCCTGCTTGCCTTCACTCAGCTCGCTCCACCCCACGTGCATGCGCGCACACTACACACTGCAGAAGAGTTAGTAGCTCTGAGAATATCTAGTGAATGTACAGTGGACGTTTGTGCAGAAATAACTGCTGCAGCTCCTCCAGACCAACAGAGGTTTTCCCTGTCTTGTGAAGTGACGGGGCTCCGCAGCGAGTAACGTTATCGTCTCCGACCAAAACTCCGGTGTCTCCCCTGTTCCCTCCGACCGCGGTCGGGAGGCTGAAGCAGGAAAATACCCAACACTAGGATCAGCATTGATTCATGGAGAGACCTTCGTCTGGTCAGCTAACATTACTGCCAAGCAGCTGAAATATAGAGTGATATTGTGATTTTAGCTGACGTGTGTCGCCTCACTGTTTTGAACGATGCCCGTTCATGTCTATTTAGAGCGAGCACAAGCGGGAGCCCAACGCTGACTTTCGGTTGACCTAACGACCACAGGTGTCGCTGTTAACAAGCATTTCTGATTCTTACAAACAGTCCCTTTAATATCTTTTTTGCTATTTTGCATAAAAGGTTTTGTTCTAAATCATCAATGGAGTAATTTAATTTTAAACGGACATAACATAAATTCTCCAAAGTCAAAACTTTATTTCCCACTGTATATATCTGATACAACTTGCTGCTACTGGCCCTTTAAGAAATGAGGCGTCATTGTTTGGGGGCGTAACCCGGAAGCTTCATGTTATTTCATCAGGCAACAACATGCTCTCTGCTCCTCTCGGCTGTGAAATGAAACATCCGCCGCTGTAGCTTTGGGGTTTTATGAAGTCCATTTGTAACATCGCTGTTGAATTAATCAAATCGAGAAGAGCTGTGAGTTCAGCAGCTCGTCGACTCGGAGGAGAGATGATGAGTAAAGAGCTGAAGACCAAAGTGCTGCGACTGTCAACGCCGACCTCCACCGGGTCGTCCGTCCATCAGGAGGAACACACAGGTGAGCTCACACTCACTGCACAAGTCCACGTGCATCCCCATAGATAGACTGCAGGTTTTTTACTTTTTTTTTAATAGATTTTAGCTGCAGTAACGAAGAAAGATGTTTGTCAGTAAGTAACATAAAACATTGCAGCATGTTACATCTGATTCCTGATTTTCCTGTCATGCATGTCATGGTCCTGTCAAACACACACCCACACAGAGCTCACCTACTAGTCCAATACAGTAAAGTTAATATACTTTAATCTTACTATAATCAGACAGATGTCTGCCCACACTGGACATCAAGGCTGTTCCTTTTTGTCCCCCCATTTGTCTTTAGATAGTTCTCTTTTAATGCAAATTTTAGTGCTTTTAGTGTTTGTGAATTGTATTTTATCTCTATTTGTGTCTTGTGTCTGCAACTTTGTGTTCTTGCTGCTGACCGTCTTGGCCAGGTCTCCCTTGGAAAAGAGGTTCTTAATCTCAATGGGACTAACCTGGTTAAATAATGGTTAAATAAATAAAAATAAAAAGGCATCAAAGCTTTATTTACAATGTCATCAGGTGACACTTGAGATACTCCATGACATCAGATGTTAAACAACTTTGGGAGCAGTATCCTATCTTTTATATGTAAAAAAAAAAAAAAGGGCCAGTGTGTGTAAAATACTCCTTTACAAATTACTTTCAACGTGTTACTTATACAAACACAACTTTGTATCAGTACTTAATGTGACACATTTAAGTATACAGTCCATCCACAGCACAAGTCCACGTGCATCCCCATATAGACTGCAGGTTTTTCACTTTTTGTTGATAGATTTTAGCTGCAGTAACGAAGAAAGATGTTTGTCAGTAAGTAAGGTAAAAACATTGCAGCATGTTACATCAGATTCCTGCTTTTCCTGTCATGCATGTCATGGTCCTGTCAAATACCCACCCACACACAGAGCTCACCTAGTAGTCCAATACAGTAAAATAATATACTTTATAATCAGACAGCTGTCTGCACACACTGGACATAATAATAATAAGAATTTTTATTTGTAGAACACCCTTCAAGCCCAAAGCACAAAGTGCTTTCCAAGGAAATTCACATCATAGACAGCAGAATACAATGAAACATAAATAATTAAATGAAAAACAATAGAATGGGGAAAATAAAGAAACAAGCATATACATATTCATACAATTACATATGCACATACATACACATCAGCACACAAGCATACAAAAGACTAAAATTCAGCTGATTGGAAAAGCCATTCTATATAAAAGTGAGTTTTAAGACTGGATTTAAAAGTCGTGACAGAGTCTGCTGATCTGATGCTCAGTGGAAGACTGTTCCAGAGTCGGGGAGCCAGTACTGCAAAAGCTCGATCACCCTTTTTGTTTAACCTCATTATAAGTAAATAGACTTTCACATGTGAAGTCAGTGGAGTGCCCTATATGTGCACTTCTAGAGCAATGCATATAATTATTACTGTCCACCTCTGCAAGTTTATCTCCCTTCACTACCCCCAAGTCAATTTCCAATATACAATTGACCTGTTCGATACAGTATGATTGAAAATGGCATATATATGTTTTCTACCCTCAGTGTTTGTTTTCATGTGTGATGCCTCCATTGACCCTCCTTGTTTTTGAACTGCAGATGGTGCTGACATCCTGAGTTGCACGGCGAAGGCTCTGAAGGAGGGTAATGTGGTCGGCGTGCCCACAGACACCATCTACGGCCTGGCGTGTCTGGCCCAGAACTCCGCAGCCGTCAGTAAGACCTACGACATCAAAGGACGAAATGGACACAAACCGCTGGCCATTTGTGTGGGAGAAATCCAGGATATCTATAAGTAAGTGTACTTAGTACGGGTGTCTGCTGCTGCTTTAATCTGATATTTCTAACGGAGCAACAGTTTGAGTGCAGATTTTTTATTTGAAAATCATTTTTTAAATATCAGTGGTGACTGTTGGTGTCAGTCCATCAGCCAGACAAACATATTAGTCATCCACAGATGAGTCATACGCTGTCTCCGCACCAACAAGACACATTTTTACATTTCGAGTCACAGGTACACCTGCTGTCACAGAAATATACCCCAGTGTTCTTTAATTAATTTGCTAGGTAATAAAGTCTCAAATTAAAGGAACAGTGTGTAACATTCTGGGGATCTCTTAGCAGAAATGGAATATAATATTCATAGTTATGTTTTCATTAGTGTATAATCACCTGAAATTAAGAACCGTTGTGTTTTCGTTAGCTAAGAATGAGCCGTTCATATCTACATAGGGAGCTGGTCCTCTTCAGGGAGTCCACCATGTTTCTACAGTAGCCCAGAACAGACAAACCAAACACTGGCTCTAGAGAGGGGCTTTCGCGTTCTTACGTTACCTGAAGGCCACCGTAGTTCTGCGACACGCTTGTGAAACTGCGGTGACGTGAGCCGCAGAATGCAAACCGTGGTACCGCCAGCCGCAGTCTGTCTTCAGTTGCTCCTAAAGTAGCGTTAATATGATAAAGATGGCCTCAGAGCGGGGTTTTGCACTCGGCGGCTCACGTTATTGCAGTCTTGGAAAGGGAGGAGTGAGCAGAGGGGTATTCAGTTGGTTGCAATCTGTAACCACACCACTAGATGCCACCAAATCCTACACACTGTCCCTTTTAGGCGTTTGTAAATAAATCACAAATGAATACAGAGGAGATGAGGCAGACTACCAAATGACAACATCTTTGATTATTTGACATAGAAACTTCACAGACTTGCGATCTGGAACTGTGGTATTTAAACTTCCTGTACCACTGGCTTTAAAAGCACTGCTCAACTTAAACATATTTTTGTTTCCATGGTCAGGTACTGTAAGGTGAAGGTGAAGGAAGCGCTGTTAGGTGACCTGCTGCCCGGTCCCGTCACTCTGGTGTTCGAAAGATCCGAAGTACTGAACACAGATCTCAACCCCTTCACTTCAGTAAGTCCACTCCTTTTTAACTGGATATTACTGAAAATAAAACAAATGGTTTATGAATGAATGTCTGTTGTTTACATGTCCATGTGCCCCTCAGCTTGTAGGCGTTCGTATCCCAGACCACGCCTTTATGAGACGCCTTTGCCAGATGTGTGCTGAACCTCTCGCACTTACCAGCGCCAACATCAGCTCGCACACCAGCACTGTGGCCGTACATGTAAGTGGAGAAATGATACGTGACAAGTTGAGAGTTGCTTTTATCAGAGTCTCACATTCACTATGTTTTAAAATGTCATTCAGGAGTGTTTCCCTGCAGCTTAATTCAGGTTGGAAGGATCTTTGTTTTATCTCTTTGTCTCTGTTTGTTTTATTGTCTTGTATTTTAATGTGTCTGGCTGCTATGGCATTTTAATTTCCCTCCGGGGATTAATAAAGACATCCGTCTATAGTCTGTCTAAGTTTACAAGATTGGTTTTAATGCTGCTGCTGTGTTTTTTCCTCTGAAGGAGTTTCAGGAGCTCTGGCCCCAACTTGCAGTGGTGGTGGATGGCGGACCAATAGGAGACCGGAGCCGCCTCGGATCAACAGTGGTCGACCTATCGGTACTCGGCAAATACCGCATCATCAGACCTGGCTGGTGAGTTCATGCCGTTACTGGGACCCAGTTAGCTTTTACTTGCTGCGGTTATATGTGTTATTTTTCTCTCTCCAAATGAAATCATACCCACTAATAATATCCACAAAATGGTTTACAGAAGCGCTTAGCCTTTAGCAAAGAAAAAACTCTCTATGCCGCCGCACCGGCGACATCTGTTGCCGAAGGTATTATGTGTTCGGGTTGCCCATCCGCCTGTCTCTCTCTATCTCAGGAACGCCTGGAGGGAATTTTATCACATCTAGCACAAATCCACTTGGATTCAAGGATGAACTGATTAGAATTTGGAGGTCAAAGGTCACTGTGACCTCACAAAACACGTTTTTTAAGAATTAATTTGCTAATTATGACAATTTCACACTAATGTCAAATACAGGGTTATTCAATTAAAATTTAAAGAGGTCCAGTTAGAGAATATTTCCTCAAGCAAAGGTCCAGATCACCTTTTAAACAGCAGACTAAAACACGGCTACAGCCACAATTGTACCTTTATTGCGTTCTCCCACGTTTACTCTAAAAGGACATTTTAATACACATTAATGGAGAAGTGACTGTAATTCTGTTTTCAGTGCCCTTTCGTCCACGGTTGATGTGCTGCAACACAAATATGGCCTGTCAGAGGACTTGGGGGAAGTTTGACCTTTTGAACTCTCCACACTCCACAACACACGCTGAGACGCACAACCAGCGTTGACAACGGGGCTCCTTCAGAAAAGACGAATCCTTCTCATGTTCACAGGGAAGAACGAGTCTTTCCCTGGAAGGATTGGAAACTCAGGAACAGCTCAATGGCCGATATTGTTCTGGTGGCTGCTTTAAGGTCTGGAGTAACTTATTTTTATTTTAATTACCATATTTATAACTATCATGGGATTATGTGGGATCTTACAGTGTCACAGTTCTCGACCATTTATCCAGAACAAGCTCAGCTATACAGTATGGGATTTATTATTTTGCTCAAAATTAAAACTATATATCTTTTTGTATTGCCAAAGCAACATGTCTTAACGGAGAATACAATAGTTTGAGGTTTTATTTTAATATTTCCATAATGGTTAGAGGTGTCGCAGGGCCCTATTTCATGGCCTGAATACTTCTTTGTGGAGTTCTGTGAATAGCATTGACCATACATCAAACTTGAGTCCAGAACTATATTTTATTATTAACCTATGAATCCCCTGTATTTATTTTATCTGCACGTCAGTTTACCAGTGTGAGGCTTGCACTACCATTGGTCACCTGCTACAGTTTCAATAACTGTTCTATGTTGTAACTACATTTACAAGTTTGAAAATACTGTAATATTTCAGATTTGTGTTGGTTAGCACATATGGTGCCTTTAAATGAAACTCGTGAGCTCGTGTTTACAACATGGGAAGTCGTGTACACGATATGCTTGGCGTTCAAGTGGTTAAGTCGTGAGAACACCGCTGCTAAGCAATGGCAATATTATCGTTACTGCCGGCGTCTACAAGCCACAGAGGCTTAACAATTTAGCAAGCGGATAACTTAATGTAGTAAATGCAAAGGCATAATGACAGAGGCCGTTAGGAATATCAACATTTTCCTCAGACATATTATAAAATTACAAAGAAAAACAATATACGACTAAAATGACAACATATTAACCTATTATGCACCGAAAAATTAACTTCCATGGCCTCTGCCATTTCCTGACAACGTCAACAAACGCGTCACAACTCGTGAACTCTGAGCTTTCAGAAACGTTCCCCTTACGATGACGTGAATACCTCAAGAGGGGGGCGTTAGTATGGACTCTTCTCGTGAACACGTTAAACACGACCCCATTTGAAGGCACCAATAGACCAAGTGGATATGACATTCTTCTGCCCACTTGCATGTTGAAAACACCGACTGACATAAACTTGTTTTGATGGATTGTACAACCTCGGCACAGCCACAATAAAATATTTTTTTCAGTATCACAGTCTTATTCATGCATAAGAAAATATTTGAGACATACGTCTGTCTTTATTTTTAGGTGTCTGAGGGCTAAGTGTTAAAAAAAAAAAAGCAGAAACCACTCAGAAGCGCCCTTCACAACCAAAGAGCATACTTTTATTCTCAAAAATGCCTCCGTCTGAAAGTAGCTTTTACTTTAATAGACAGCAGGATTTCATCAAATCTAAATCACACCAATCCATACAGCAGAGTGCTCCAGTAAGTGGTCCATTTTTACCATATAGCCACTCCAAAATATTGAACCTCGGCCTTAACACTTAACTTCTGATTCTGGTGATGTTACTTAAGTGACAGAAGGTGCCCACGATGAACACTGATTGATGTAACCATTAAGTTGCCAGGCAACCAGAAAGTCACTGCACCTGGCCAAGAAACAGTCGTAAAACCCCAACAAGTCATTTTCACACTTAACTAAACAAATGAGGTATAATGTGTTCATGAATTATCTCTAGAGGTGCTGGTACTTTTATGACCGTTGGACAGAAGCAGGCAGCTGTTTCCCCGTTTAACAGGCAGATATGAGAGTGGTATCAACCTTCTCATCCAACTGTCTGCCAGAATGTGAATTAAAATATTTTCCAAAATGTTAAACTGTTCTCTTTACTTGCATGCTTAACCCCCACTTACTGCTTTTAAAACACCATGGCCGTGTTCGAAATCGCATACTAAAATACTATTCATACTATTCATACTAGTAAGAATTAGTAGGGAGTTCAAATTGAGTGTGTATTGAGTGTGTATTGCGTTCCAACTGCACAGTATGTGGATTTTGAGTATGTGTGAAATGCACGGGATGTACGCTAGATTAGCAAGAATTTCTGAGTATGAGACGTGAGCTCACTGGACACACTCAACTGCCCCAAAATGCATTGCGGCTCTTCAGACATTCCAGTGGCGGACTGTGCCGCAGACAGTTTAAATAATTAACTGTTGGATAAAATAATTAGGAATGATGGGGAGTGGCCTAAAGGAACAGTTGATCAGACGGAGTACTTTCTAGCAGCCTGGGGCGGCTTTTTGTGATTGTTTTTGCAGAAAAGTGCCCAAAGTCATTAGCGTTTTTTTCTCATTGTGGTGACTTTTGCTGGACACCCGAATCTATATGACTTTACCAACTGTAGTTACCGTGATCTGAAGCCTGGACGCAAATTAGTGCGGTATTTGAGATTTTGGGTAAGTTGTTTTCATTTGTTTTCATTACTTTAAACTATGCTAACTATTAGGTAGCGTACAGTTCAAGGCAATTTAAAAAAAAAAAAAAGGCGCAGCAACTGCAAAAAACGCCCTGTCTGATTGGGCGTCTTCAACAAAAAAAGGCAGTGTGGTATGCCTCGCTTTTTAAACCTGCAAAACACGCTCTGTCTGATCGGGGCAGTGGGGGGAAAAGTGCGGGAGCTAACTTATACAGTATAATGTACTGTAGAAATCACAAAAATATTTTATACTTTTAACTTAACTTGAAATAATACTGAAAATATTGATTTATATTTGTGATAAACAATTTTCATTCTGTAGCATCGTGATCGATACAGTCATGTGATGGAGAGAAGACTTATTGCCTGAGTTTACTTCAGTCTCCTGGTAATGCCATACTTAATCGTCAGTTGAATAGGCAGTACATACAGATTGAGTATGTAGTATGCAGTACGGCATGCGATTTCGAATACACAAAAAAAATCACCATTAGTTTCTCATTCAGTTTGTCAGCCGGTCGTGGATGAAAGTGAAACTATAAAAGTGTCACGCTATTGTAATTAATTCTAGTATTTAACTGTAGAGAGGGAGACGAGGCCCGTACGTGGTGACGGTTTTCTCAGTGTGTTTGAGACGATTGTTCATTAAGTTGCATCAAGTGACCAAAGACCAGAGAATCCCCAGAATCACCCTTTAATGCTGCTTTACCCAGAAACTCAACCGAGACGAGTCACACCGGCGCCACAGTGTCCTGTTCTTGCAGATCTGCAGAAACTCTCACACCCGGTCAAGTTAAAGGTAAAAGCATGTCCTTATGGACTCACATCGACACTGATCAGTCTCTACATTCTCCTTTGTTCTTTCTCCTTCATGTGTACATACACTTCCACTACAGCATGCTGTTTCAGTTCGACGAAAGCTCACATGAGCCAATGCTCCTTCTCTTTGTTGAACTGCTCAACCCAGCGGCGGGTCAACTCCAGATAGTGATCGGGTCCATGTGGCTGATAGTCCAAGTACACACGGGTCACTGTTTTTTTGGGCGTCGCCCTCTCTATCTGCGTCCCCTCGTGCCATTCATTAAAAGACGTGATGGTGACGACCTCCGGCCTCACATTCAGCGCCGCCTGCAGGGCCGTCTCGTAGTAGCGACCGTTCACCCTGTTGCGCATGTTGTGGTTGTTCCACGGCCGGATGCTGGTGTCGATATAACCGGGTCCGACGCTGGGGATGAAGAGGAGGTTGTTGCCGTCACAAAAGGCCTTGATGGCCTTCCAGTTCTGGTGAGAAGAGCCGAAGGAGAAACCGTTGGAGGCGAAATAAGTGTACATGCCGTCAAAGCCACCCGCGAGGATGTCGTGCTTGTGGCGCTCCTCCACGATCAGCGCAATGAAGATGGAGTCGTAGGCTGAGCCGCGCACGCTGTGGGAGCCGGTGGGAGTCAAGAATTCAGCCCAGGACTCTGGAGGAGTCAGGTAGGAGTCGTAGACGTAGAATAGAGGAAGACTCTTCCCTGTGCTGGAAGTAAACTTGTAGAAGGCTCCATGGTCACCATACCTTTTAAAGACAATAATACAGTAAATTAATAACATGGCAAGTTAGTGCTGAAACAGTTAGTTGATTAATGATTAGTTGATTAAAGCTACAGTCGCTAACTTTGAGCAAATATGATGAAATGTAAATTTTTATAACACTGTCACTACATCCTGACAGTAGTACATGAGACAGATGATCTGAAAAAATAATGTTCCTCTGGGTTCTCCGGTGCTCCTTTCTCATTTTACAGCTAAGCAGTACACTACAAGATGTTTCTGAAAACATTTGAGGCGAGAAATAGGCATTACAGTAACAGAATATTGATTCTTATTTGATCAGCGCTGCCTAGTCGGACCGTTTGATCGGAGTTTGCAAGTTTCGCGAGCAGTGATTGATGGCTGCTTTAGAAACGCACGAGAAAAGCTCATTTTGAAAATAGAAAGGGTTTATCCTCTGGGGAGCCCGAATCTGCTCAGTAAGTTTCTTGACGATCTTCTTGTTATTTCCCTCAGGAGTTGATGGGGACCAAAATCAGAGCTAAACGAGAGTTAATATTGGACCTTCATTCGCCGGGTGGCCAAAAACACAACACCAGATGAATAAGCAACTGTTGGAAGTTCACCACATCAACTTAGAAGGTGAGGAAATGTCAATGTTGTGTTGACAACTTGTTTCTGCTGCATCAAAAGGGGAAACTGTCTATTAAAGAAGGTTTATAGGGTCACAAAAAACATTAAGATCTATCCTCTGAGTACCGTGAACGTCCACAGCAAATTTAATGGAAACCCAGCCAATAGTTTCAGGATACGTTGTCATGGACAAACATGTTGGTTGAGTGAAAATTATGATCAAATAGGGGAGCTAGAGAAAAGGTCAGAGGGTAACTGACTCCTCATTTAATGACAAACTGACCTCACTATGGCTTGACTTTGGGCTTTCTAAGTTTGCATATACCTGACTGGTGCTCCTTTTCAGAGCAACCTTGATTCTTGGAAAAATTGCTGTTTCTTCAAAAACTCATCAATAAGTCATGAAACTACCCTTATGTAATCACATGCTTTCTAAAAGTAATCCAGTTTTGTAACTAATGTTCTTTCAACTGTGCATGAAATCTTAATGGTTTTCTATTGAAGCTGAGTCAGTGATGGAGAAGAGCAGCCTACCTGTCAATGATATACTTGATGTTGTCGTGCACGCTCTGGTCGTTTCTTCCTCTGTATGGTTGGATGTGAAATGCAACCTAGGAAAACATGCACAAAAGAAGCACACCTTGTTACTTTCCATGAAAAAAAGACACCACAGTCACAGATGACCTTAGCAAGTATTGACTTAAAAAGGGAGACTTCTCATCGGGGGGCTGAATAGGGCGACAGTATAATCCTATGACAATATGGTTTTTAATTAAAGTTTGTTAGGAAGGAAATAGCTCAGTAAGATGCATATTATCTGATAGTTAAAGGCTGTTACAGCTGATCTGATTGCTGTTATCAGTTACACTGTTTCAATTCTGCAAAACAAGTTAGTCATGCACCATTTTGACCTTGTGTGGCCCTAAAGCATAGCCTCTGGCATCTGGTTTCTCTTCCCTAGTACCCTAGTCTTCCCCTTGTTTACATGTTTTCTAAAAACCTATGAATAAAAGAGTGTAACACAAGCTTTGGCCACCAGTACAGCATACCACAGTTAGCCATTCAAGCAGATCCTTTTGGACAGGATGCGACTGTGAAGAACCATGTTTTCACTGTTTCATTTTCAACTTCTGTCACACTGTAGATGTTTTTCACCCTAAGTGCTGCCCCTCTGGAGACTTCTGTAACGTTCAGTCAATGGCTCACTTAGAAACGTGTATTTGCAATTGATGAACAAAAGCAGCAGGAACAAGGGGACCTGAAGTGACACAAAAAGTGCTTCAGTTGAATATTTTAAGGAACGGCCAGAGAATTCGGAGACTTTGAATAATGCATGATCAGAGTGAAACACTTTTCTTCTCGAGCAGTGGACACCCAAGGGGGACAATGTGAAGGAAAGGGGCTTTTTAAGATGCTGGAGGCCAACAGCAACTAAATGGATGTAAGATGTCATCGAGTGAGCATACCTTGCCTGTGTTGTATGATTCCCTTCTTATCCCTTATAAAAGCCTCGTGAAAGTCTGCATTTAGACCAGTATTTAGCTTGAACAAGAATAAGACGGATCGGATAAATCACATTTTTAACTTGATGGTTTAAGTGATCACCAGAGTTGTTATTAATAATAATAATAATAATAATTGTTACATCCTGAGAGGGACATGAGTGTAGCAAATTTCATGGTAATCCTTTTTATAGTTGCAGGGACAATTCACTTAATGCATACTTGTGTTTTGGGTTTCTTATTTTTCTCATACCGGCTGTGCTGCAGCACCTCTTTTCATCTTTTCCTCTTTGATATTATATTCCATTTCTGCCAATAGATCCTGCTAAATGTTACACACTGTTCCTTTAATCTTGGTTACATGTATTTTATAATGGTGTGCCTGTTGTCTGTTAAAATTTTAGGGAAGCTGTATTGCATAAAGATAAAGGGTGCTCACTGCACTGGCGTTTCTCTGTGGAAAAAAAGGACCAGTTGGCTGCACTGACTGTGTCACTATGACATTGAGCATAAGTGTACTAATGGATTAAAGTGATGTTTGAAATTGGCTGAAGCCTAGCAAATTGTTTTAAACTGCAAATGTCTATAGATAAACTGTCAACTGGAGGCAAGAAAAACAGAACCACTTGTGTCACTAATGGAGATGCTAAGTGCTTTTATGTGCTGCAAAACATACATTTGGATGGTGCACTTGGCTGGCAAAATGTCAATTTTGAAGAAAGATAGAGGGAAGGAAGATCCTGACTGTCTGAGTAAATCATAGCCAGGAAACAGTGTTTGTGAAGACATAACTCTCTGGACTTCTTGTAAAGTAATAAAGCGAGATCAAATATGAACCTATTTTTGAAAAACTGTGGGCTTTAGCGGATATATAATTATCATCCACAGAGGGGGGAGAAAAAAAAGCTGGTATGGTCTCCTATTCACTGCAGCAGAACGCAGGCCACTAGAAAGCTCATTTTCCAAACACACTGGCCCATTACTCTGTGGTAATTTAGAAGTAAATGAGACAGAGTCTACGCATTTTAATACCTCATAAACATTGACAGCATAAGCCAGGATCAGCCCCATGATTCATGCTGAGCAGAGTGGAATTTAGTGCCATGTCATGCAGAAAGCACTAAAGGAGGGATGTGAGCCAACACGAAGATAAAGGTCCAGACCCTTATAACAATTCGATCAATTTCAACAAAGCTGAGCACATTTCTCCATGATAGAGTGTCAGTTTCGCTCTGTGGTCAGACACAATAATGTAGCAGCGTGGTGATCTATCATAGGGCACCCATTGGCGTTATTCCCCTGTGTACATGCAGCTACATGGCCTACTTACTGGATAGAACTTTTACAGCCCCTCAGGGTGCAGATTGTTCAGAGAGGCAAACTGAGTCATGGGACCCATGAAGCACATTTCCCCCTCCGCTCCAGCTTCCAATCAGCCCCCCCACCCTGTCCCCCACCAACCCACCCCCACCCTCCCACTGGGCAGGAGGACTATTTCAGCTCCACTTGGAGCTGAGGTCGAACAGCAGCTTTGTGCTGCGGAGGCTCCATGTGATTTGCTCTCCAACTCTGCCGTACAGAACACAGGCTTCTACATGAGCTGTGTGTGGGTGCTGCTGAAATACTGTTCAACTTATATAATGAAAAGTACATTGCTTTCTTGTGCAGCGTTACCTGAAAGAGGGGTCAGTGTGTTTTTAGCTGTGTGTGGTGTGGGATTGCCAGTATGATGGAAGTTGGATTTGTTTTTGGTGATATAGATCAGCTCCAGTTTCCATTCATCTCAGTTTTAACGAGGGATGCACAATATATATCGGGCCGATAGTGGAACATTTATAATGTATTATTTTGATAACGAGTATACCCGACAAAGTATTGGCCAATCCTACGAAGCCAAATTGATTTCATTGACTTAACAAGCAAACTTCGATACAGTAGGTGGCGGTATGCACCATTAAAACTGGTTTCTGATCCGCCAATAAAAACGTTTTGACTATACATTGACATGTCTGACTTGACAGATTACAATTAACAATAGTGATGTCAGTTAGATTTGATTAGGTCGGAGCTCTGGGATATTAAATCATCCATCTTTACTCACTACATCTTAGCGGTTCTTACTCAGGTGTGCATAATGAACTAAAGGTTATGAACTTCTTTTTAGAATACAAAAATGTAAAATGATCGGTTATTTGATTGGTGTCGGCCATGAGTGGCAGGTAAGTATCGCTTATCGGTATCAGCAGAAAAAAATCCATATTGTGCATCCCTAATTTTAACTTGTGAGCATGCAGTTATGCCAAATATGTGATTTAGTGTACATCTCTTGTCTAAAGCTCCATAGACCACAATCTTGGGAAGGCTGCATTACCAACCAGGCAAAATAGAAAACTGCGCTCATTTGTAAAGGAGCTCGGTGTTGAAATCTAGTTTAATAAATTGTCCAACTTGTAATTTAATTGATTTGAATTAAGGTATGTCTTGTTATATGCCAAAAATATGTCCCAATGATGCGGCTTGGGGCGACTAGCCACCCATCATTTGACCATTAGCTCGTAGGTCGTTGTATCTAGCAGAGTAATATCATAGTAGGAGGTGTGTGTTTGGATGTTAGTTGGCAAATGATGGTGATCATGCTCTAATTTATTAATTTTTCCCTCCTCCTCCTCCTCCTCCTGAGAAGAGTGCAAGTGAAGGAGGAGGTGTTGGTAGAGAGCAACAGTCCTCTACAACACCAAGTCACGCTGTATTTGCTTCAGTTCCAGCTTCTAAAATGTGAGAATTTGATGCTTTTCTCTGTTTTATATGATAGTAAACTGAATATCGGGGGGAGCAACAGGGGCCCAGTGGCCAACTTCTGCCCGGGGCCTCGCTAATAGATGAAACCGGCCATGAATCTTGGAAAGGTTAATGCCGTATTCATGCCGCAGTGAGCCACATAAAACCACTGTAAAGACTCATTCACATGCTGTCGTAGATTGCTCTGTCAAGCAGTTAGTTAGGAAGACTGCCGAGCTCACTGTAATCCTTTTCCTCAGTCAGGAGGAGTGCTGCTGTCTGGCAAACAAGACAAGACAGCGCAGGACAAGGAAGGACAAAGATGTCAGATGGAAAACAAAGTGCATATGGACAGGTATCCTATCTCTCTTTAACAGAATACGTTTTATTTGTTTTATGCAGAAGATTTCTGAAAGTTAATTCTTCCTGGTGTTTTCTGTCTTTGTCTCATCTTTTTCCAGTAATATAACATTATCATTAGTATTGTGTCTTTATACAGACTCTCCAAGGGCCAAAACCAAACTGCTCATGCATTCTCACAAGCATTTCTCAGTTTGGCTAGTAGCCACTTTGCTACTAAAAGCACATTGCGGATATGTGTGTTTCCTGAATCCTGATCTGATAAATTTTTTTGGCTGTTGCCGCTGCTCCTGTGGGACCATCTGTCCTCCTTTGGGCTTCCCCCCCTCCTTTTAGCCTCCAGTCTTTCAGTAGAAAAGAGCAAAGAAATTATTTAAGGTTGTTGCTTTAGAAAATTTGCATTAGAGTTCCAAATGATCACAGCAAAAGTTATTTTCCTTGTCAGCATTTTTGCTGAAATTATGCAAGAAGAAACACTCCAAAGATAAATGTCCCTCTGTGCCGAGGGAGTGGGAGGAGTTCATCACAAACAAGCAGAACTGGAAGACGATGCTTGGAAATGCTGCACTCAACATGCTGCTGTATACAGAAAGAAAATATTCTAAGGTTTTCTCTGATCTGCTGTCGGATTGTGATCTTCTGTGTGCTTTCTAAAGACAGCACTTATTTCAAATGTTCAGTTGATTTGTAGAAAGCATGTCACGATCTGTTTTTCCACACGGGTTTTATGAAATTGTCATGCTTGCTCGGTCACTCATGACTATATAGCATGGCATTAAATTCAATCTATTAGCTTCTCTCCTGACAGCATTATGTGTAAAACCTCATCAGCTCAGTGTTGCACGTCTAATCCAGGCGTTCTTGTCTTGCCCTCACGGAGATACATTATTTCTTCTCCTGCAGCCAAACAGCAGACTAAACAAATGTGATATCAAATCTGACAGACTGGCCTGACAAACCGCCTCTCATCAGAGTTGTTTATAAGGCGGACGAGGCCAATATGTGTCACATCGCTGCTGGAAAATAAATTATCTTTATCTTCTCATCAGGATACAAACACTGGTATCATAATGAATTGCGTTATAATGATCCTTCAAACGACTTTGCTTTGTAATTAACCTTGGTGATAACTTTAGCAAGTTGTAAATACAACTTGTATCCTTGTAGTTAAGTGACTGGTTATTTTTGGTCCTATACGTTAAAATAGGAACATACATCAAAACTAGGGCTGTCAAAAGTAACGCGATAACGCTAACGCAAATTATTTTTAACGCCACTAATTTTCTTTAACGCATTAACACGACTTGCGATTTTTAGGTTGTAGCGGGCTCAGTTTTAAAGCTAGAGTGAAGATGGCGAGAAAAACTGGCATTGCCATTTTCAAAGGGGTCCCTTGACCTCTGACCTCAAAATATGTGAATGAAAATGGGTTCTATGGGTACCCACGAGTCTCCCCTTTACAGATATGCCCGCTTTATGATAATCACATGCAGTTTGGGGGCAAGTCATAGTCAAGTCAGCACACTGACACACTGACAGCTGTTGTTGTCGGTTGGTCTTGATTTTGCCATGTTATGATTTGAGCATATTTTTTATGCTAAATGCAGTACCTGTGAGGGTTTCTGGACAATATTTGTCATTGTTTTGTGTTAATTGATTGCGAGTAATGAATATATACATACATTTGCATAAAGCAAGCATATTTGCCCACTCTCATGTTGATAAGAGTATTTAATACTCGACAAATCTCCCTTCAAGGTTCATTTTGAACAGATAAAAAATGTGTGATTAATTTGCGATTAATCGTGATTAACTATGGACAATCATGCGATTAATCACGATTAAATATTTTAATCAATTGACAGCCCTAATCAAAACACAATAACATGTGGAACTTCCTGACTTCCGCACAGAAATATGAATCTTATTCAGTAAGAGTAGTGGTGTTTTTTCCCCAAAATTGAATACATTTTGTATGATTGCTCAAATGTAAGACAGATGGGCTTCTTTAAAGTGAGACACCACATCAATTTATGAACAAAAAAATCTCAATACTATGGCCCCTGTTTAGCTTTTTATTTCCTATGAACATTATTAGGGCTGTAAGTAACAATTATTTTCGTTAACGATTTTTTTTTTTTAATCGTTAGTCTGTACAATAACAATAAATAGTAAAAAAGAAAAAAAGCATCTTGCAAAAGCTGGCATCTTGAAATGTCTCCCTAACCCCAAAATGTTTAGTTCACAATAATTTGGCAAAGAATAGTAGCAAATCCTCATATATGAGAGGCTATAGAGAATAGTTTCCATTATTTTTGCTTGAAAATGATTAAAACATGAATTATCAAAATACTTACCGATTATTTTTCTGTCGATCGACTAACCGATTAATCGACTAATCGTTTCAGCTCTAAAAACCATGGTAACTCAAACAAAACCTTACAGTAATGTTGATGCTTTTATCTGGTCGGCTGGCTGATCTGTCTTTACTTAAACATTTAGTGTGTTGGTGCATTATTAATGGCACCTGCTTTGACATAGGAAAACTCTTACAAGCCTGTCTCTCTTATACGTCATTTCAAATTCATACAGATAGCTTCTGAGTAGCTTTTCAAATATGCACATGAACACATGATGTATCTTTCTTCAACTCTCATGTTAGAGAATTTTTACGGGGGAAATCTGACAAAAAAACACCTCAAACCTGTAATCACTGTGTCATAATCTCTTATCTTTCTTTACCCTTCCTCTTTATCTTTATCTGGAGAGCATCTGACATGAATTGTATCGCATTACGAGCAAGCTTTCCCTGTAAAAGTTTAATAAGCCTTCGATACAGTGACAGGAGGCAGTTATTTCCTTCAACATGCCATTTTCCAACCTAATTGGCAAATTGGTCATGTGGTTTTGCAACCCCCCACCTCTCCACCCTGCTGATGTGCTCCTGAGCTCATTCAATCCCCATTGAACAACTGATCCAGCAGCTATTTGACCTGTTTTTTCGCCCTAATGCTGGAGATGTCACTGCAGCTGCAAACATCCGGAGTCAAATCCCTGAGTAGCACAGACAGCTTTATAAGAGGCAGCAGAACAAGTTCAAAAGCTCCCAGCCTGCCTCTCCTGTGACAAAAACAAACTGCGGCTGCTTTGAGATTACTATCCTGTGCAGTGTTAAGCTCTCTACTCACCTCTGTGAAGCATCATTAATCCTTCTCTAGCTCCAGTGTCACTGTGCTCTTAGTGAGATGAATGGATGGAGAGATAATGGACAGACAATCATACTTACACATCTAACCTTCAGCCTCATTCCTATTCTGGCAACCTGAAATAATGGGTATCTCTCCCGGCAATGACATTGAAGTTCAACAAGTTGGAAGTTTTACACAATTAGCCTACTTAAATATTACTATACAGTACATTATCTGTGTTATCTGTAGCTTTTAGTTTAGTTTGTAGTGTTTGAAAGTTAGTGGGCACAGATCAAGCTGGCTTACTGTATCTAATGGAGTGCCTCAAGGTTCTGTGCTCGGCCTACTTTTATTTTCTCTTAATCTATCTCTTCAGTGTGTAGCATTTTGGGGGACCTATGAGCAGAAATGGAATATAACTTAGATATGAATACATAACTCTGTTTTCATTAGTGTATAATCACCTGAAACTAAGAATCGTTGTGTTTTCGTTAGCTTAGAATGAGCCCTTCATATCTACATAGGGAGCGGGTCCTCTTCATGGAGTCCACCATGTTGATCCGCCATGTTTCTACAGTAGCCCAGAACGGACTAACCGAACACTGGCTCTAGAGAGAGCTTTCCGTGTTTTTACGTTACCTGAAGGCCACCGTAGTTCTCAGACTTGTGAAACTGCGGTAACATGAGCCGCAGAGTGCAAAGCCGTTGTACCATCAGCTGCCGTCTGACTTCCATTGCTCCTAAAGTAGTGTTATTATGGTAAGGATGGCCTCTGAGCGAGGCGAATGGCATTACCACGGTTTTGCACTCGGCGGCTCACGTTACCACCGTCTTGAAAACGGAGGAGCGAGAGGATGCATACTCAGTTGGTTGCAATCTGCAACCACACCACTAGATTTCACCAAATCATACACACTGTACCTTTAATGTGCATGGAACTAATACTCAATGCTATGCAGATGATAATGTATTGTATAGCTGTCGTTCTTCTCTCCCAGATACATTTCATAAATACAGTCCACCACTAAAGTCAGATAAAACTAGGTTGATGTTGTTTTCTAATACTGGCCTACAGACATTGTGGACATTGTGGACAGCTCAGGGAAAGGCTACTGTTACAAATATACTGTATATGTATTTGGCTTTATGCATGTCTTTCAACCTGAGACCGCAGTTAGGTTTGTATTTTAGACACAAGTCCTGTTTGTCCCTGGTATATTTTAATTTATAAAGCTGTTCTGGGTATATTACATTCATATCCCTGCTAATTTACTTCACAGTGTCCATCTTGCAATCATTATCTCAGATCACAAGACATATACAGTATGTCTGTCTCTCGTGTACGACAGAGATAAGGAAGCCTTTATGTTTTCCGCTCTAGCCACTTGGAACAGTCTGCAAAGGGGAATTCATTTGATGAATGTCTCACAGAATTTAAGATGACTGTAAACCTTCTGGTACATGCTTTTATTCTTAATTGTCTTTTTTCTCCTTTAGTCTTATTTTAGTATTAAAATGTGCTTTTGGTATTGTTTTATCTGTTGCTTTATTTTGAACTGTTTCATCTCCAACTTTTTATGCTGCCGTCTTGGCCAGGTATTGCTTGTAAGAGAGGCTTGTTCAATAGGATTTACCTGGTTAAATAAATATAAATACCCACTGCAAAGCCCATGCCAGCATTATTGATGGAAAACCAGCTCTTCCATCAACAACTGCTGATTTAAAATGGCCAAATCAATGAACAATCAACATTCATTTTATTGCGACAACATGCATTAAGCGTAAAAACTGAGCTGAATATCATTACTCACAAAGGATTTGATTCATTGCTCTTGTTCCAGCCTTGGACTATTTCCCAACTTTGTTTCAGGTCTCACAAACACACACTTTTACACACACACATACACACACAAATACACCCAAAATGTGCTGATGCCTTTTACCTTGAGGTTGTGTCTATATGCAGCATCCAGTACAGCTGGTACCAAATCCTCAGCGGGTTCCCCGTTGTCGTCAGCCAGGCCGGGAGGATACCAGGACAGGATCAGAACCCCTGGAGACACACGGAAACTCATGAGTCTGATCATCCATCCTGGACCAGAGACACTGGTTAATACCTTAGAGAGCATCTACTGCTGAGAACCTATATCCAAAATGCATATGAACCTCGAAAGTGTTATCTTATTGTTGAAATGATGTATGGATTTCATGCTGATTGTAAGAAATGCTGACAATCCTGTGGGGAGAAATGGGAGCTGAAAAACGTTTGCTTTCATTAATCTACAGTGGAGGTTTTCACGCAGCCCTTCACACAGTTTTACAGACCTATTTGAGACCATCGAACGAGCACAGTCAGTTGCGCTTTTATTGAACACACTGTGAAATTTCTGCCCTGGTGATCCATTAGGGTAATTATCGAATTTTCTAAGACCAGACTGATGCTGGTAAGGTTTGTGGTGAGACGCTGTATGCATGGATGGATTATGAGACGATGAGTCCTTGGGCACAGATATGTAAAAGGCCCCAAACTCCACCTAAATAGGAGTAAGACACCACATAGAGCAAAACGTCTCTATGTAGTCGCTTTGCGTCTCTTTGCATCTCTTTGTAGTCATTTGGTGTGTCTTTATGGCCATTTCACAACTCTCTGTGTTTTTTTGACTTAACTTTGTGGTCGTTTTTCAACTCTCTTTGTTCGTTTGACGTCTCTTTGTGATCGTTTTGCAACTCTCTGTGATCGTTTTGCGTCTCTTTGTGGCCATTTTGCAACTCTCTGTGTTCGCTTGACGTGTCTTTCTCGTCGTTTTGCATCTCTCTGTGTTCGTTTGACGTCTCTTTGTGGCCATTTTGCAACTCTTGGTGTTCATTTGACGTGTCTTTGTAGTAATTTTGCGTCTCTTTGTGTTGCATTTCTTTGTGGTTGTTTTGCATCTCTTTGTGGTTGTTTTGCAACGCTCTGTGGCCATTTGACAACTCTCTGTGTTCATTTGACGTGGCTTTGTAGTCATTTTGCGTCTCCTTGTGGTCGTTTTGCAGCTCTCTGAGGTCATTTTGCAGCTCATAGAGGTCATTCATGTCGTGTGTTGCACAAATATTGTTAATGCAGTAATCTTGGCATCTACTTTGACATAGAAACACTCTTAAGCCTGCAGTTTGTTATCTATAGGAACTACTGACATTCACTTCAAACAGAGGCTCTGGCTCCGTGGCCCCCTGAAGCCTTGGGGCCCTGGGTCTGTCCTCGGTAGGCCTGTTCACTAATTCATCCATGGCTGTATGAGAGTTGATTCTTTTTATCTGAATGCCTACCTGCCCATCACCCATATCCTTGATGAATATGCACTTGTCATCTTCGTACTATTTATTATGTCTTGTTTTAGTGGCAATCTCTCCGTGCAGCTTGTGTGTGTGACAGCTCATAAATTCCAGTAGAGAAATGCCTCCTCATGCTCAGATGCTGGCTGAGAAATAGCTTCATATCAGCCACAATGGCGCCTGGCACCAGAGAGGATCTGGCACATTGGATATGCACTAAGAGCTAATTCATTAAATAAATGTCCGCTTGCTGTGGAGCTTTAGGGACTATTAGATTACAATATCCAACTATGTCCGTGTGTATTAAGAATATGGCCGCTGCTACTCGTTTTATTTATGGGGCTCTGTGAAGTGGTGGGGAATCAGTCATCAAGCCAAATGGGACTATTTGGAATTTGGCTGGCTGTGGTGTCTAATTAAATGGATTATTTTAACTGAGCATTGTGAGCCAGCCCTCCCATAATCCATCTGTCACGGCGGGGAGGTTTCACAGGGCTGGATGGCCTGGTCATCATTCCGGATGGTGTACAATAACCCACTGAGCTGCAGGACAGAAACATCAGGGCCTATCATGTGTAGGCTGCTGACGGCTAGACACACCAGGCTGTTACTCGACACCAGGCTACAGGACTTTGCTGTCTTTTAGGGAAGCCATACAAGTTTTTGAAAGGACTAACAACATACCTATTAATTTTTTTTTACACTAAAAAAAAAACGACTCTAAGCCTGAAGTTCTCAGAATAGAGATAAGGAACGTTAGGGGTCTCTCTTATATGAGTCTTGTAACTAGTACAGCACACAATTCAACTTAACCTTAGATAATTACACACATTTTAAATTTACCTTATTTCATTCCCCTTGAAGATTTGAAAGCTCTTTTATCAGATGTGTTTTATGACTCTTGCCATGTTATTTTTTTTTTTAAATAAATCTATGTGTCACTTGATTGTTGATTGTCTAGCTTTCGCTGTGTTGGTTCTTGAATGCTGGTAGTTAGTGGTTGTTTGACTATCAATGTTTTCTCAGGCGGTCTCTCGTGAAAAAGATCTTGATCTCAACAAGGCTACCTGATTAAATAAAGTCACAAAAATATTAACCTTTATTGACTCTCAGTGGAAATGTATCCTAATGATATGACCATATTTTAAGGCTGCCCCCTCTTAGTCGATTAATCAACTAATCGGACGATTTGGTCTTATTCGACTAAGATTTCTTAGTCGATTAGTCTTTTTTTATGCTTTTTTCAGGCTGAATGACTTCCAATAAATTTATGAGCACGTGTCTGATAAACACAGGGCCGGCCTAAGGCATAGGCCATATAGGCGGTCGCCTAGGGGGCGCCACCTTCTGCAGGGCGCTGGTCGCACTCTAAAAAAAATTAAGAAAAACAAAAAATATTTATTTTTTAAAGTGCCGGTTGGCGCCTTCCTCAATTTCTGCATTGAGGTAACAAAGAAAGAAAGAAATACACTTTTCACCCCGTCACTCTCTTTCTCACACTTTTTCATCTGTCCAGCTGCACTTATTTGTTAATAAAAGTGTAAGTTGTAGTGAAACTGACTAAACATTTTTAAGCCACCAAATCTAAATTTCACCTAGGGCACAAAAAGGGCTAGCACCGGCCCTGGGGTAAACACAAAAGTTAAAGTGGTGCTTTTGTGTGATTCTTTTCGGAGAAACTCAGTTTTACAGATCTATCGATTAAATCAACCAACCGATTAATCGATAAAATCGTATGAGAGTTAGTCGACTAAGAATTTATTGGTCGATGGCAGCCCATGGTAATTGTTTTACCTATTTCTGTTAAATAAAGTAATGATTACAAAACAGACAAAATTGTGATTTTCTGATGAAAAGCATATAAAAGTGGAACAGTTCATTACATTAAACATCGCGTTAACTATTTCAAATGTGTCTTTGCAATATGAATATTTTAATTTTTATTTTATTGCATCTGTCTGTGCAATATCGTTGATGCAATACACACCTCAAGTGCAACTACCTTTGTTTGCATTTATTTATTTATTACATCTACCCTACCTGTTTTACAAGTGCAATTACCTCTGTTTACATTACATCTATTTTTATATTTTATACTTCTAGTGTAACACTTCTGTTTATATTTATTTATCACATCTACTTTACCTGTTTTAATTGCTTTATAACTGTGTGTGTTTTACCTGTTATATGTTTTATCTGCCTCGTTTAGTCTTGTCAAGTATTTGTTTTAAAGCACTGACCAGAAGTGGCAAACTGTGAATCTCGTTGTATTTAATACAATGACAATAATGCTTTCTTCTTCTTCTTCTTCTTCTATTAATATCCTGATATTGATTTCAACACCAGCCCTTAGTGGACATGCTGTGTTGAAATAACACACTAAGTTGAACCACTCTAAATTTCCTGAATCAATTTTTAATATTGTGAGAGTCAGGAAGGTATAGTCTACTCATAATGTAGACCTAATAAGTTGATCTCTTGATTACTGAAGCTTTTAAAAGCATGAAGTTTCTCTGTGATCTGTGCAGCAGCAGCAGATAATATACAGTATAGTGTATTTGGGGACTTTGAGCTGAGTGTGTAGGGAGCTGTCCAGTGGATGTGTGGTGCTGAAAATGTTTTGTGGCTCCTCAAAGCAGCTTTATAGAGTCCCACAATATTGTGTGCAGCAGCTGATCACGAAAAAAAACAACACTCAGCTCTTTTTTTTTTCTATCTCTCTTCAAGAAATTCAAAGGTGCATCTCTGCATGAACTGTATACCTGCTGCAGACGCTCTTGTGATAGTCAGGAAGGTATAGTCTACTCATAATGTAGACCTAATAAGTTGAGCTTTTTTAGAGTTCCACATTATTGCTCAGCATGAGAGTTGACTATTTTAATCCTTTTTTCCTTTCCAATTGGTCTTAACGCTCTTATTATTTCAATGTCCTGTTGGTTTTAAGTTGGTCTTAGTGTTTTATTGTGTTGTTTTTTATGTTTTTATGTATAACTGTACAGCACTTTGGTCAACTTTTGTTGTTTTTAAATGTGCTTTATAAATAAAATTGGATTGGATTGGACATTATAGTGTGCAGCAGCTGAGCACAAAAAAAACAACACACTTTTTTTCTATCTCTCTCTCCAAGAAATTCAAAGGTGCATCTATGCATGAACTGTCTACCTGCTGCAGACGCTCCGATCTGCTCCATGTGCGACTCCAACACGTCCGGATGCCTGGAGCTGTACGGGTTCAGTTCTGGGTAGAAACTGGATCCGATGTCCTCAGGAGGCATGTGTCTGCCTCTCGGGTAGCTGGAGGCGATCTTGGGGTCCCAGTGTGGCACCAGGATGTGATCCCAGTGGATGTATTTGCCGTCCATGTGTGGGTTGCCGTACCAGGTGTAGTAGAAAATATGCACATCGTAAAATATAATTCCCTCTGGACCAGAGTTGGACAACACTGCTTTGGTGTTGCTGCCAGCTGGACGCGCTTGTCCACCCGGAGACGTGGAGGACGAGTGTCTGTCCATCTTCACCGGCAGGAGCTCCAAACCTGGAGCCAGATCCGAGAAACCATCACTGGGCTTCAGGGTCCTTAGTCCCATCATGGTCCCGAAGATGAAGAGCGTGAAGAGGAACAGAGCTATGCATGCTTTCCTGCGTAATCGTGCCATGTTTTGGCACAAAGCTGCAAGACCAGGAGCGACAATAAAAACCTCTTCTCTGCGTCCTGGATCTGCTTTCCCTGCAGAGTTCAAGTGTCCTGCATGGCTGCAAGCTGCAAATATCCTTCTGAATGCACAACTAAAAAAAAAAAAAGTGCATGGCTACATGGTTGCAGTCCTGTCGCAGCTGACTGACTACTTGACGCAGTTGGATGTTAGATTTTTAACTTTCTTCTGCAGATGCATGTTTTTTCTGCAGATGCTGAGTATTGTGTAGCCTGTGAGTGAGGAGGTATCACCACAACAGATATATAGGGAATATGTGTGCGATGTTGTTCCCATCAACACGCTTCACTCACTGATATCTCTCCAAACTGTCCATCCTCTCTGGAGATGCTGCTTTACTCCAGCTGGCTGCAGGAGTCCCACCCAGAAGCTGATCCATCCACCACCTGACACACCGGACACAGACAGAAGAGATGATGCTGCCTGGTGATGGAGCCTGGAGGGGTTTTCATGCAGCCTCCGTGGTTGGTTGGTTTCTCTCCTTTAGACAGTCCGGTTTGGGTATCAAAGAGGCGGGGCTCGTCTGATCTCTCTTTTGCAGAGCATCGCACAGACAATAGGCTATCATAAAATCATAATATGAAAGCTGTCAGCGGATCAATATGCCATGACTCATCACAGAGTCTATAATCTCTTTAGCACGAGACACAGTATCAGTTGCACATAATATTGTTTTTAAAGTTCAAACTCTAGTGTTTGATTGAGTTCAGAGTTATGCTGACATCTAGAGGTCGTTTTAAAGAACACAAGGGCACCTCACCATGCTGCCTTCAGGTACTGCCGGGAATTATGACACCCTAGATGTCTAAATGTTGTGATGTCCAGTTTATCTGCAGAGAGCTGGGAAGATGCGGTTTGAACGCATTTTATTTATTTTTATTTTTTTCTTATTTTTTTATTTATTGTATTATTATTATTATTATTATTATTATTATTATTATTATTATTATTATTATTATTATTTGTTTGTTTATTAATTTCATTTGAATTAATTTGTTTATCTATTTATTTAATTTTAATTTATGTTTTTATTATTATTTATTAATTTTGTTATTATTGATTTTTTTTTTAATTTGTATTTATTTATTATCATTGTTATAGTATCTCTGATTTGATGTCTATTTTTTAAGTAAAATATTACTTTAATTTTATTTAAAGTAATATAAATAAACAGGCTCCGCAGTTTATTTATTACTGCGGATTTGAACAAAATTAAGGAGCTTATAGCTTCAATCACATAAAGGAAACAAAATGTTAGTTTAATAAAAACAGTAGAATAAGCTACTGGATGAATTAACAGGAGACAGTCATCTTTGCAGTCCATTAGCTCCTTGCTCCTTGGCTGCAGTCCAGCAGTGAGATGTTGGCTTCTGGCCAATAATAATGTGAGGCAGCACTTTGGAGGCACTGACTCCTCCATCTGGTTTACTGATACTTCATCAGATTGTTTTCTTTGTGTCTACTGAGCAGTTTGTTGAGGTATAAACTGTTTATCATCATGCAAACGACGCTTTAACTTGTGTTGTTTAATGTAAAGTTAAATCTAAAATAACTGAAATGTCCAGTTCAACAAACTTCATCCTCCTATTCGAGCACATAAAGTATATTACCAAATTTTATAATAAGGTGGCGTAAATATTCAGCTTTTACAGTGTGAAATACAACTTTAAAAGAGTTGGAATAGATACAATGTGTATAACTGGCAATTTTAAAAAGGGCAGTAAAACATTTTGCACCAGTTTAAAGCAGATGTGGTGTATTTAAGGCTCATTATTTTGTAATCTCTCCAATTGCACCAGCAATAAATAAACATAGCAATTTCTTTCTTTCTTATTTACTTAGCCTACTTTATTGTGTAAATTGCTTAAAATCCTTTAATCTTAATACTTCAGGTTATCCCATTAGAAACCATTTTAAACGCCAGGGAGTAGTAAAATATGGAGATTTTTACAGATTCAAAAACGCCATAATAAACTATATTAGGAATATTATCATATCATTTTGCAGATTAAAAAGTTCCACAGAAAAACCTCTCGTCATTTTACATTTCAACATCCCATAATATAATATTATTTTCCAAACCAATTAAAAACAAAAACAAAAATCAAAGCAATATGATGTGTAAATTTAACAAGGAAAAAACAAATTAATACCTTATATATTCAGTATATTCATTATATTTCGTTATATTCATTGAAATATATTTGGGGTGTTATTCGGATTTATAGCAAAACAATAATGGTTTCTATAACTTTCTCATTTCCTCCTTGTTTTATCTTGCAGGTCTAGAGTTGTTTCAGTAAATCTTTACATTATAATATAATATAGCTCCTCTCTGACCAAGAAGCCTGTTTATAAGCATATTTATTCCAACAAATAAAACACCAATTTACCATTTTAACGCATTGGTTTTGGTGCATAGCTTTCTCTGATTTGTGCGCTATCATTTATATAAATTGGGATATTTAATGCTGTAGATTATGTAATGTTTAGGGCATGTTGCAGGTCCACAAGGGGTCGTTGTGGTAGTTGTGATGAAATCGACAGGTCACCTCTGAAACATCCTTCAGGCGTTATTATATATTATTATATTATATTATATATATATAAACACACAGAGGTGGAGCTGAGCTTCCGTTCATCAAAAACATATAGAATATTTAATGTTCAGGTTAATCTCCAAATAAATAAATAAAATTAATTCAATTGCATCCTCCCTCACACAGGTTGACAATTAAGCTTTTAATTCTAACATACAAATATAAAAATGTATTTTCCTTCTGATGTTTGTTGGTATAATAAGAACGAATTAATTTGTAAAAAAATATTTTTATTCTTTCTATATTTATTTTTTAGCTATTTCTTTATTGTAGTTCTTTAATGTCAGTTAAATTATTATTATTTCGTTTTGATTCATCATTTAAAAACAATTCATTGAGTTATATTTTGTTTTTGTTTGCACTCTTTGACTTTAAGCTTGGTTAAAACTAAAAAGATCACTTTCCTCTGTCTTTGATTCATCCATCACTCCACAAGGACACGAGTCAACATCTTAACATGATGTGATCAATCACTATTATTGATCCATGAATTCGTTTGACCAGCTTGGCTTGTTTACGTGCTGCCACTTTGCATTGTGGGCTTTTTAAAAAAAAAAATTCTACTCTGCATCCTTTTTTGTTTAATTCAAATCCGCTTTCGTTTCCTTCTATATTTGAAACTCTCCTCCTCTGTGTTTGAGTCAGTTTAGCTGCTTCACCTCTGCTGCATCATGGGAAGAAAACACTTCCCCCCTCCACGTTTTCCATCTGGATTAACATTACAAACCTTTCTATGGCATGTTAGGACAGCAGCTAACCAACTCACTGATCGCAAAGAAACCAATGCACGACGAGAGACAAAATACTAAAGAAATACAAGAAACGAAATCATGTCTTATGAAAATATACACTTGATTCTTAATAATAAAAAAACACCTCTATTAAACCAAAACTGGATGTTTTAAAGACAGACTTCCTACTCAACTTTGTGCATGTAGCCTATCGCATGCATTTAGATCACATTTTAAAGGAGGTAAAAACAAAATGTTATTTAATTCTGCCTATTTTAGTGTCATATTTTCTTTTTTTCTTTTTTTATAATATGTTTATTGGGTTTTCTTATTTTCAAAAACACAACAGTAAGAATAAGAATAAAAAAAACAACAACAACAACAACAACAACAACAAACAAACAAACACTGGTACAGCTCAGATCAAAAACTAAAAAAAAACAAATTGCATATAGGGTAGTGGTTATTTGAGAAATATTTAAAATAAAAGCAGGTTTGACTGGTTTTATACAGAAATATACATAGTCCTGAAAATTAAATACTACAATTTGACATATTTGTGGGAGAAAAAAAATACTGTAATTGTAAATGATTTAAGTCACTGAACTTACCCTAGATTTCTTTTTTTATAATATGTTTATTGGGTTTTCTTATTTTCACAAACACAACAATAAGAATAATAATAAAAAAACAACAACAAACAAACAAACACTGGTACAGCTCTGATCAAAAACTAAAAAAAAAAAACTTTTTGGATATAGGGTAGTGGTTATTTGAGAAATATTTAAAATAAAAGCAGGTTTGACTGGTTTTATACAGAAATATACATAGTCCTGAAAATTAAATACTACAATTTGACATATTTGTGGGAGAAAAAAAATACTGTAATTGTAAATGATTTAAGTCACTGAACTTACCCTAGATTTCTTTTTTTATAATATGTTTATTGGGTTTTCTTATTTTCACAAACACAACAATAAGAATAATAATAAAAAAACAACAACAAACAAACAAACACTGGTACAGCTCTGATCAAAAACTAAAAAAAAAAAACTTTTTGGATATAGGGTAGTGGTTATTTGAGAAATATTTAAAATAAAAGCAGGTTTGACTGGTTTTATACAGAAATATACATAGTCCTGAAAATTAAATACTACAATTTGACATATTTGTGGGAGAAAAAAAATACTGTAATTGTAAATGATTTAAGTCACTGAACTTACCCTAGATTTCTTTTTTTATAATATGTTTATTGGGTTTTCTTATTTTCACAAACACAACAATAAGAATAATAATAAAAAAACAACAACAAACAAACAAACACTGGTACAGCTCTGATCAAAAACTAAAAAAAAAAAACTTTTTGGATATAGGGTAGTGGTTATTTGAGAAATATTTAAAATAAAAGCAGGTTTGACTGGTTTTATATATTTTGTTGCTGGGAAGCTCCATTAAAAATTGTAAGTTATATTTCAATTATAAAAGGAAATACTTTGTACAAGGCATAATAAGAACATATACATATCAGGAAGTATGAATGTACATATATAAGAAATACTATAAAACCCCTTTTTGGATATAGGGTAGTGGTTATTTGAGAAATATTTGAATAAAAGCAGAAATATACCTAGTCCTGAAAATGAAATACTACAATTGGACATATTGGTGTAAAAAAAAAAAAAAAAATACTGTAATTGTAAAATGATTTAAGTCACTGAACTTACCCTAGAAATAAAATATCATGGTGATTTTTTTTCCTAAGAGGTGATTGGTCACTTCCCACATTTGGGCCCTTCTACCACACAATATGCATAAAATCTATATCCTTGGGGACTATAATTGTGAATCACGTGGACGTGACCGAGAGTGTGTGTGGTGTGGGGGGTTTGTTGGATGAGAAATGGTCATTTTGTATTGACCAACAGAGCTGACCACTGCAGGACAGACACACAGAGAGACAGAGAGAGGAAAGGAAAGAAAGAAAGACACCACTGGGAGTAAACTGGCCCACAAACATGGCAGAAGGTATGTTGGGAGCTATGTTTTTTGGTGGGTGGGAGTTATCTTCTTCTTCTCTTCTTTGCATTGTTTTAAAGGTTTTTATTCTAAGGGGGGTTTCAAAGATCCAGCCTGGTGACCCCCCACCCCCCATCCCTCCACCTCCAGCCCTCATTGTTTAGTGGGAATAAGGTTGCCAGCCCCCTTTTGTTTACCTCCCTCTCCCGCTTTCCCTCTCCATGAGCAGTTTCTGCCTTTCACAGCATTTTGCATGAAAGTGGCAATCTGGGAGGATTACCCAGTTTGAGGGCTAAAAACGAAAAAAAAAAAAAAAGGATATACCGTATAGCTTTGGGTGCTTATTTTGACTCATAAGGCAGAACTGAAGACATGGGCTCCGTTTCTAAACAGGAATTTCCAGGTTGAGTAACAAAAAATATATTGTATGAGTTAATTAAGTTTGCTGCTGATGCAACTGTTTATCTGATGATTGCTGTGGGGCATTTGAAGGCATTGTTCACACACGTGATGATCAATGCATTAAACGCTCCTGCAAACACTTATTTTGCACTAAACTCGTGGTTTATTCATTGAGAAAAAAAGGTCGTGTGTTGTTCGGGTGCTTTTTTAATGAAATAATCGAAATTAAGTCAAAATTACTAATTTTCATCGATTCATATTGATTGATGATGATGCAGCAACGCGACAGAAAGAAGGAGAAAAGTTTGTTGATTTATTGTGATACTTTTCAAACAACATTGCATTTACAACAGTACCTCATAAAAACTTATTTATTTCTATCTTTTTTTTTTTTTCTAATTATGCACTTTTTTTTGTTGCAGGAGTGTGTAAGACCGAGGAGGATGAAGGACCGAGCACCGAGGAGGATTGCCAGTCTTTCCTCGGAGTCGGTGTGTGTAAATGGTTCAACGTCCGCATGGGCTTCGGGTTCCTGTCCATGACCGACCGGGAGGGAGTGCCACTGGACGAACCGGTTGATGTGTTTGTCCATCAGGTAGGATGACTAACGCTGTTACAATCTCTGGGGCTGGAAGTGTGAAACAGCACTACATCTCAACACTGCAAAAAAAGTATGCAAAAAGTAGCATTTTCTAAGGCTGGAAATCTACCTTTTCCTAAATTAAGTGATTTCGTTTGCCCGCAGAAGTGAGATCACCCCACCTGTTTCCAATACAGTTGAATTCTTTTTTTTTTGTGTCTTTGAAACTAGTCATTAGTTTTGAAATAAAACCATACCCGAATAAAACCCCTGCTATAAAGTGTATTGAAAACAAAAAAACTAACACTCCCCTATTAGAGGGAGTTTTGATATTTCTGATTAAAGTTAAAATAGCATGTTTTACTGGGCTAGATTGGTGGTTCTTATGTTTTTTGCAGTGTGGTGGGTGTTTCTCCCTCAGGGGAACACGTGTTGCAGCCAGAGGAGAGCTGCTGGCCTCCCTCGTGGTTTTTTTTTTTTTTTTTCAAAAGAGGGACACTGATATGTGATGGAGAAATAAAAAGTGTGGTTACACTTAAATAGGCTGACATCAATGCTTATAGGGTGAGTATAGATCTCAGTGAAGTGCTGTGTGAGCTGCATGGAAACAGGATTCTTTTTAAAGAAGGAGGAGGAAACGTGTAATTGATCCTCTTCAGTCGATATTTGTTCACTTTGTTTTGGGGATATGATGAGTGGATGTCACATTTTTTGCTATTTATTATTGCATCTGTTGAAGTGGAAGCTTAAAAAAAGTATTCATAAATGCTTTGACCTTTGATCACTTCTTTTAAAGGTTAAAATTGGCTTTTAACACATAAAACATGCCAGGTGATGATCATGATTTTGCCTTTTGTGATACTTTTTTCCCCACTAGGCTTAATACAACATAATCACTTTACATATATTTATGTACGACTGCCTTGACTGTAATAACTGTGAACATTTGTCATACTTGGATAAATGTAACTGTAGCTATAGTTTTACAGTTGGTGCTGTTCTGGTCAAACAAGAAGTTTTTCATTCTTCACTTGAGGTTTTATTGTTTCTTACTCAGTCTGAAGTGATACAACTTCCTCTAGGTTTAACCAAAACCTTCATTCACCTTCTTACATTGCCTACACACTGGTGAAGTGGGAGGTAGAGAGGTGGGGGGTGCGTTCCCCTCCTACTTCTCATGTGAGTGAGTGCCTCCATTGCTGTCTGATAAGATAAAGGCTTAGCATGTGAATGAGAGGAGTCCCCATAGCTGCTCATTCACCTCAAGGTTCCTGTCATAAAGTGATTAAAGGCTCTTTGCTGTCTGCTCAACCCCCTCTGTGTGTGAGAGTGTGTGTGTGTGTGGCATTGTGTTAGCTTTAAAGAGGAAAGGAGATCTCAGGGTTTTTTATTTTAGGTACATTTCCTTGTCCATACCATGCCACGACTCTCCATGGCCTCATGTTGTGGAGTCATTTTAAAAGATTTAACTTCATTTGCTATAGATGATATTGAAATTGGTCTATCATTTACATTTTATTCTCATAAGCTTGCATGTTCCTCGCTTGGTTGAAGCCAGTTTTCTGCTTTCTGCTCATGATGATGCATATAGAGAGATTTCATTGTCCTGTGCAGCCGTTGTAACTGAAATATTGTTTGACTATACACAGGAAGTTGCTGCCTGATTAATCATAATGCAAACCAAAACACAAGTTCAACCGGGGATAGAAACTTACAGTTTGGTGCTCCAGTAATTACAGAGATTTACAAGGAAATATAGATGAAGGGGTGGTTTTACTAGAAGTATAAAGTATCTTGTATCTCTATGTCATGAAAACCAGTTGATTACTGCTCCGGATACTTTATAGGAAGCTCAAATTGAGAGAGAAGAGTTTTAATGCTCACTGCTTTACTGAAGCAATAACCTCACACGTGCTCTCAATTTATCCACAAGAAATGCGTAACCAATGACTTACTTCCCTCTCTGTCACTAGAAAAGGTAGAGACACGCGTGTCCATGATGGATGTAGAGGGGTTATGGCAACGTAAAGGGCCTCAGTCCTAAAATTAGTGGCCGCGTGTCAAGGAAAATTAACTCCCGGGGTCCACTGGCCTTTGTGCAGGTGGACAATAGAGCCATGCATCCGAATGAAGCACCCCTCGGCCGTGACCGAGCCCCTCTTTGTCTCAGCAGCAGTCCTGCTATTGTCCCTCGCTGCTCTGATGTCTTTCTCTGCCTCGCTCGGCTTCCAGACCCATTCTGGACAGAGTTTACAGTACTAATAACGCCTCAACATCACATCGTTGAAGTTAAAGCCGCCCACCCTGATGTGTACCTGTATGTGTGGATAACCTGATGTGGGCATGTGGCTGCTGAGGGTCCGTTATGGGGGGTGGGGAAGGTCACACATGGGAGAGGAAGTGGGTTAACGGTCACCAGGGCAGAGAGGCCTGATGGGATTGGGGCTCCGCGGACGTCCATGTTGCCACTCAAATGTCACGGCTCACCAATTGTGTTGCTCGGGGACTTTGCAGCAGATGCTCAACAGTAGAGGCGTCAGGATTAGAGAAGATGCTTTTGTTTGTTTTTGTTGTTTTCATCGCAGAGGGCGTTGCTAGGACTGTTACTCGTATCCTTTAATTGATGAACTGTCCTGTTGGATTTGGTTTAAAGCGAACCGCAGACTGCTTTGAGAAGCTCGGTTTGATCCCCGGTGGTTTTGGCAAACGCAGACCGTCATTCATAATGTGACTTTACTCAAAAAATGACATAAAGAAAATGGGATTAATGTCTATCAAAACAAACCTGCTACATCATGGATCTTTCTTCTTATGTCAACAGTCTGCTATAGTTGTGACAAGTTAATCTCACTAGGGAATTTTAGAGAGGGGTTTCCCGTGTTGTGTTAGCCCAATTTCTGGGTTTTACCCCCCAAACCGCTCCACACCTTTTCTTCCCTTCATCACTCTTCTTTTTTCTTTGGAATCGGAAATGTTTCTGGCAAGACGAGTAGACAAACTTCCTTAAAGGTCACTTCAGGTGAACATTGTTTTGGTGAATATATAGCTAAGCAGGAGACTAAGTTAGTATTTACTCTCAGCATAATCATTTCCATTGTTGATTAATTAAGCCAACACACCTCTCCAATGTTCATCAGAAATGCAACAAAATTAAACCACCGTGTTTCTTTCACAAAAAAAAGATGTCACGCATTCAAGCACTGATATCAAAGGCAGATATCAATCATTTGTGCTTTCCCTCAACTTTTATCTTCCACGTCTTTCTGCCAAACAACTATCCAAGGAATGTCACCCTGACCCCCATCCTCCCAGAGAAGCCACGCTGCCTTCTCACCCCACCCCCAACCACCGTAGCGCTAACCCCTGCATCCTGCGGTTTAGGGTTAGTGGTGGTCAGTGTGTTAGTGGAGCTTTGCGATGTGGGAGGGGGCAGCAGTGTGGAATGCTGTTCCTCCGGAGGGGGGGATGGGTTGAAGGTTATCCTCGTCAGGTTTACCACTCAAACACGGCAAAAAGAGACAAAGACAACGGTGCCTTTTTTTAAAGCAGGGCCGTGTGTGGACAAACTGATGAGTAAAGTGGGAACAGCAAGCTTTGTAGTGCTTGTTTGTTTATCAGGTGAGACATAATGATCACCTTAAAATACCTGATAAGTCCTATCGGGCTCTGATGGTATCACACAGCGAGGAATGGGTGGGGGTTGTACTCAAGGGTCAAAGTATCTACAGGCTCAATGTGGAGCTGATTTGGTCTCTGGTCGTGTAATATAGCAGGTTATGAAAAATCTATTGATTGCTATATATATATCCCACTAAGAACTTTGACTCTTCCTCATCTATTAGGGCTTGAAAAACGTCACAAGTCACCATAAAACTGGAGTTCCCCAAACACCAGACAATAATTTTGATGCTGAATCCTCTTCCTGTGTTACCTTTTTCAGAGCAAGTTGCACATGGAGGGCTTCCGCAGCCTGAAGGAAGGCGAGGCGGTCGAGTTTGCCTTCAAGAAGTCATCAAAGGGCCTGGAGTCGCAGAGAGTTACCGGGCCATGCGGCACCCACTGCGTGGGCAGCGAAAGGAGACCCAAAGGCAAGAAGGTCCAGAAGAGACGCTCAAAGGGAGATAGGTAAGCAGGGAAGATCTGGGAAAAGAGCAGGAAAGACATTTAATGAATGCTAGAAGGGCAGTTTTTTTTTTTTTTTAAATCTGTAAAGAACCACTTTTATCTAAAACTAAAATGGTTTTCATTGGACGGAGGGACCCTTAGAGGCTTTATTTCTCAGGAGTCCACAAACAGTTATTGTTGTGTCCAGTTTGGATCAGATATACAATGGTGTTTTAGTTTCTACCCCATTCTCCTTCCTCTTCCTCGACCCCAACCCCCCACCTCCAGCCCTAGCAAGGGTCACACCAGCAGGCTTGACGTGTGACCTGGATCAATAACTGTTTAAATCTGCTGGCCCCGAGTGAATTCACGCCCATTGACTCTCTCTCTCTCGCTCTCTCTAAAACCTTCCTAAACCACCAATGTGATTTGGAACGACAAAACCAATCTCATAACTACAAAAATCCTAATTTGAATAAATAAACTAGATTTTATTGGTTATAGAATGAGGAATTTTACCAACTCTATGTGATGGTCATTCCTCATTACTGCAAAAGAAGTAATTTTTTATAATTTAGTTTGATCTGAACCTTTACAGGATCTGTGGAAAAAGTAGAGTTCAGGTCCCGTGAAAGTTACAAAAAAAAGCCCCAAAACTGAATGATTAAACTACAGATCTATCTGAATTCATTACATTTCTTCTGAAGATTTTCATGCAAAGGCAACAGTGTCCCTCCAATTGAAAGAAAGGACAGCCAAGGGGGCCTCGATTTTTGGGTCATTCTTTGAATATCAATATAGCGCAGGGTTAGAGGTGTATCAACTTCACCCCCCTGTCAGTTGTGATTAGAGCCAGAGAGTAGTCAGTGTGAGAACAGAGATCATTACCGCCTCAAAGAGTCCTGGGAGGCCCGCTGTGGCTCAATAACTCTCCCTAGACCACACTGATCCATGGATAAGATATCGTTCCCCTCTAGCGTATTTCATTATGCAGCTGGATGGTGTTTCATTGGTTCATGTATGATTGATCATAACCAATAGTCAGATATCCCTGGAACGGGAGTGAGGAGTATACGTTCCAGTTCTTAGCTCGTGTTTTGCCACCAGCTGTTTTTTCCGTCTTCTTTTTATAGACCACCTTTGTGAGTGTGTGTATATGTATGACTGAGGGTGGGGAAAAAAAGCTCCTGTCCATTTAATTGATAACAGATGTAAGAGCCCGGGCAAGGGGGTGAAAGGTCACCGTTGTCATGGCAACAGTGTATGAGTAAATGCAAGAGGGCTGGGATGGGATTGGGGGTTAGAGAACTGAGGAGAGGGCGGGCAGGGCAAGGTTCAGAGGTCATTACTGCAGCTTTTTTAGACAAAGGGACCACTTCCCCTTCCCTCCACTTGCCTCCTGATGGATGCTGATGTAGGGAGATCCTGCGACGTGGCGGTATAGACCTTGACACCACCCCAAACGGTCAAAACTGACCCCTCGGCAGGCGCCCTGTTCAAACGTCATCTGCCGTTACAATGGTGGCAGGGGGTCCGCGGTGGCACAGAGTGACCGCCCCACGCCCACCACCCATCTGTCTCCCGCCCCTGCACGCGTGGCCATTCTATAGATTACGTTGGAACAGAGGTGGCCGATGGCACCCGCGATGGCTCCCGCTGACCCCTCATGGTGTTCATTTCTAAAGTTCAATGCTGATGAAACGGGTGTCTTACTTTGATACAATGGAGTCCAACGGGAAGCTTTTGGCAGTGACAAACTGACAAATAGGACAAGCTGTTCACGATACCTTTAGATAATATGAGTCATGGTAACCACACCAGGTCTATAGAAAAAATAGTACTCCACTTCAATAGTACAACCTTAAAGAAACTCCTGCTTGCCCAAAGGTTGGTTGTATTTTTTTTGACCATCTAAGCAACTATGACATGTTTTTAGATGTGTTGCCTCATGTGCTCCTCCACAGAGCAATGTGGTGTGACCTGGAATGCCCTTTTTAAGATTTATGACCAAACTCAAGTCATTCCAGGTGAAGTGTTGCCATCTAGTGGAAGAAAGGTGCAACTTAAAGTCTCCCTCCACTGAAAAAAATGTGCTTCATAAAGATGTTTTACCGTCACTGTGCAGAGTTATGTATGTGCAGAGTTTCATACTAGAGGCCCATTTTCACATCTGCTGAAGGAGATGTGGTTAATCTTTAATCTGAGTTTTGTGACATCACAACTAGTTCGTTAGTTTGTTATATTTTCTGGATTGATTAATCTAAGACGAGGGAACCGGAAGTGCTAAAATGCGAACTCATTTTCGAGTTTTAGGCAAGGCCTATTGAAAGAGGCTTGGACATGGGTCAAGGGGTATGGGGTGCGCAGTGTAACTGGAGCTGCGGCAATACGTTGCGATTGGCTCTATTTCAGCGAGTGCAGACCAGATTGTACTGCGCATGTGTTGTACCCCAAAGATATGACGCGTTGATGATGTGTGACATCTCCTTTTTTCACCCTCCCTGGTTTTAGGACTCCTGCACCACTCTATTAAATGTTGTAAACAATGTCATTGTTGTGTTCAGAGCTTCTCTCATTGCCCCAATGTGGCCAAACAATCATTTATTGCATGTTCAAGCACACATTACATGTGACTAAAATGCTCTCTGCTCTCGTAGGTGCTACAACTGCGGAGGCCTGGACCACCACGCCAAAGAGTGCAAGCTACCACCCCAGCCCAAGAAGTGCCATTTCTGCCAGAGCATCGACCACATGGTTGCCAACTGCCCAATCAAAGCACAACAGTCCTCACCGGGCTCTCAGGGAAAACCGTCCCCCTCGAAAGGAGACGAGGAGGAGGAGCACAGCCCTTCGGCACCGCCTCCCGAGGCCTCTGATTAAGCGAGAAATTGGGCAACACTGACGCCGGGGGAAGCACAGAGGCCAATCAAACTGCTTTGATGGAGAGACGGGACACACGGATCCCCTTCCACCTGTTGAAGCTGCTTTTGGAACTACCTCAGGTTAAGAAAAATGCTGATGAAGAATGTTGCTGAAGTTTTTTTTTTTGTTTGTTTGTTTTCAGTTGGTGTAACACACACTCAGGAATACTGCTGTATTATTGCACTCAGGACGCTTTCTAAATGTTTGAATCACTGCTGTGGCTTGAGAGCTTTGAGATTGTAGTGAGCAATGCCATATAACGGATTATCGTGATGATGAGTTTATGTAGAATCTGTTTTCTTTTATGTGATACCGTGCCTCTCCGGTGGGCATTATACCTCTTCTGTTTTTGTGTAATACTCAGTTAGTGTGTTTAGTACAGAGTTACACTTTTGCTGCCTTACCATTTAGTCTCTGACTGTTACACCTCACTATCCGACAAGGCAGAGACGTGACAGTTGGTACCTCTGTAATGAATGTTAGTTTGCATATCGCATGGGGAATGGGAGGGTTCGTGAAAACACATGGGACGGGTTTTAGGGTATAGCTCTAGGCAATGTATTGGCATCTGCCAATATTGCAATTGACCATCCAGTTTTCCTGGGGCCAAATGAATGTCAGACCAGAAGTGGTTTCCAGCTTTTGGTCAGAGTTATTGTTTATGTCATTTCCTTATTTTCAGCCAGTGTTTTGCTGGCTGTCTAAAGGTACACGGTCTACCTCATTGGTGCATGTTTGGTCTGCTACCAAAATTGTCACTCTAACCGCTGATGGTAAACCAAATATTCTCAGAATACGACTTTGGAGATTGTGATTTGAATTGGGATTAAATCAAATCCTTTTTGCACTACAGTATTTACACAGCATTGCCATTAGTTGTCATAGACCCCATTAAAGCTAGGGTTGGTATTGTTACATGTCATTACATCCTGATAGCAATCAATTAATCAAATGCTCTGACAAAAAAAATATCTGGTATCTGTGGCTGTCGCAGGACTGTAATAAACCCGTCCAATCATTTTATTCGGCTGGAATGTAATGATTGCAGGCACTGTCATTGGAAAAGAAATCGCAACACTGGGCATGGTTTTTCGGTTGGATAGTTTTAAAAATCTAGTGTATGGTTCTTAGTTTCTCAACATTACCAACCCCTAGCTTTAACGAGTAACTTAACACTCCCTGGAAATCGCAACCCTTCCAATTCAGACACGGGATTGGTGTGGGGGGAGGGTGTTTCAAAAGTTTGTCGACCACTACAGCTCCACGCTACATCCCCTTGCAAAATGCAAAATACAACTGGATGTAGCAGGACATCCTGGTATTTTTGGCATACTGCATTTGACATACTAAGTACTGGGACATACTCAATCTTGTTCTGGCATACTGAATGGTATGGTAGTATGGGTATTGGAGCGCACAGGGGGTGTAGTTACTCTCTTAAGTCTCAGGGATGGCAGCAAAACACTGTTTTTCAGCCTATTGTTAAGTTACTCTTTAACCTTAATGGGAACTTCTACTACGTCTACTTTCCATCAACAGTATATTCTCATTTTATTGGCTGCTGTGTGAAATACTGCTGCTTTATTAATGACCTCAACTTGGATTTGATAGAATTCCAACTAATATGATACTAAACCCAATACACCATCACTTCTTATAAGATACTTGACCTGGACTGAGTTACTGAGGGGTCCAGCTAGCTCTCCTCTTGATACTTGAATAAAATGAGGCAGAACTAGACATGATGTTGCCAGTGGGAAGGCTGGTGCTTTTGTTTTATATCCAGTGTGATCCATTTCTAGGTAGTTATTTAAGACATTGCCTCCCTATGACCCTTAGTAGGGTAATAGTTCAGGAACACCAAGCCTGCACAGAGGAGCATGTAGAACTAGCTAGCTAATCAGCCTTTTACTCCCGTTTTACAGGAGAAGCTGACACGACTTTTACACTCAATTAATATATATGTAAAATTATTCTAAAGCCTTTTAAATAAAATCATGCTACTTATTTATTTTCATCCAAGAGTGCTGCCGCTTCTCCCTCTGCTCCTGTTGAAGCCTCTCAGCAATGAATGTTCTAGTATCTAGTATCAAAACACTGCCAAATGTCATTCAAAGCGCTATATACTGTATGACTTGAGAATATATTTGGGTAACACATTTTTAACATCAAGGTAACTCGTATTACTTTGTACATATGTGCTTGATAAATCACTGTCCTTAACAATAATCCAATGCAGTATAAATACAGTGTAAAAACAGTAATGTATTGCAACACTTGAGTAACTATACATACTGTACAGGTACATAGTATTATGAGGACTGACGTAAACTGTGAGTTTTTTACTTTCGTTGCCTTGTATGATTTTTTTCATTCTTTATTTTTTGTGCACAATGAGCCTTTCGGAAGAGGGTCCCATTGTTATTCCTATCTATCTATGCCAAAACCAATGCAATGTTACTCTGCACTAATCATGTGTAAGATGCATTAATTAAGTTTTATATTCAGTTTAATCTTTTTGAATATATGTTCCATATTTTATATTGTATTTTTTTTTTTTTTTTGATTTTCATATACCACATTAACAGTCCACTTGACTCTTAGGCTCATCTCAGGAATTGCCAATCTGAAATCTCAGGGAATACTTCAGATTGATTGGAAGGAGTCGAGGAGTGTTTATTCAAGACAAAGTAGGGACTGAATGTTCATCCACATGATGTGAATGAAGCATAGGAAAAAAAACTAAGATTATGACCCAAAAAGCAATGATTACAAATTATGTGAAATTGAGATTCATATGCTTTTGACTCTTATACTTTGTCAACTTTCCAGCCAGTGTGATGATGTTCTTTATATTTTCCTATTTTACATAACTTGCCATGATATGACATGATATGATATGAAGAAAATGTAAATGTATTTTTTTTCCTCTATAATCGTTGTAGATGGGGATGTAGTAGAATATTGTTAAAGGGATTGGGGCTAGTAGTATATAATCTGGGGTTGTCTCATCTCAACACATGGCCGATACTTGGTGTTTCAGACTATCAATGCTTAAGACAAAAAGAATGTGTCATGGATGACTTACTCAAATACTGTTTCATACGCTGCAGTTAGGTCGTGTTTATATACGTTTAATAGTAAAAAAAAAGAAAAAGAAATGACTGTTTTGATAACTCCACTCAGGATATGAAAGGACAGAAAGATTGTTAAAGTGCTCTGATTAGATGGAATGGTTTACTTTTCTGTGTATTTTTATGTTGAATTTACCACTCATGACACGCCAGTATATCCTCTAACTTGAACATTTTTCTTTCTCTCCACTTAAAAAGGGACACACATGGATGATTTTTGTTATCAATCTCTGTGATTATCATCTGTCAGACTCTTAATCGGATTCCGACACCCACTATTTAGAAAGAGGTTGAATGAAAGTGTTGTATTGTAATGTTTGCAATATTCTGCTGTACTTATTGATGTTTTCAAAGTATCATTTGGAAACTAAAGTCCACGAAAGACATTATGATTGCAACAAAACCCGTTTGACCCCTCAGTGGTGTGTTATTGTGATTTGATTGTCGGGTGTTAGATGGGTCAGATATACCTTGAAAATCCAAGGATTTGTAAGACTTTATGTGCTCAGGGCAACATTTGAAGCACACCAAAAGCATTCTGTATCACAGTTTGCAATAAGTGTGCTTTTCATGGTACATCTCGTTTGTGACCATCAGCCATTAAATTTGTGGTGTTGCGTCTTATCAGATAAATGGCTAGAGCTACTTCCCCAAAAAAATGTGCATTTATTACTGATGAATGTATCAATGTTTACTGCCATGAGACTACATTTATCTGGATCCATCTTATCTTGATTTAATGGCTAGTTTGTCGATGATGAGCAGCATGTAGGCTTTTCAAAGTATTACTGTGATTACGTTTCTATATGTAAAGATCTGCTCCATTTCCTAGTAAATATGTCAATATTCATGTGTCTTTTTGCCTGCTTTTTTCCTGCTCTTACAACAGATACCCTAAAAAGCTAACACTAAAAATCTTACTGAAGTAAATGTGCATATGCATTATCAGCAAGGTGTACTGGAGTACTCATGCAGAATGGCTTCTTATAAAGGAGGATATACCATCCAAATGGATTTCTGCAATACTTGGCAACCCAAATGTTTTCCCTTTTAATGGTTTGATTAATCTATAAAGTCTTACGTGTTTTTTTCATATATATTAATGAAGCTGTTCATTAGAACTTGTAAACATAAAGTAGGCCTTGTTACAAACCATCACCCAGCATTTTAATGGTGTAGCAGGTCAAAGTTGAACTAATTTTAACTATTTCCTATATAGTGTTGAGAAGTTTATTCTACAAGTCATAGTTTAAATTCTTAAATGTTTAAATGGCTATGGTTTGAAAGTAAACTATGAAGCTTAATAATAAAAGGTAACTAGTAACTATAACTTTCAAATAGGTATAGTGGTGTAAAAAGTACAATATTGTAGTGCTGAAACTTTAATTGATTTATTAGATCAAGCAAATCCTGCTTTCTCTTTCAACATATCAAGATATTAATTGTAAATTTAATATCTTTGGGTTTTGGACTGTTATTCTGACAAAACGAGCCATATCGAGTTGGAATCGTGACTGAGAATATCTGATGGCAATTTTTTGCTATTTTTTAGACTAAATCAAGATTAAAGCTAAAAAAAACAACAAATAGATTAATAGATAATGAAATTATTGTTGGTTGCAGTCTTATAGTACATCCTTCTGAAATGTAATGAAGTGGAAGTATATGTATGGAGTCCGGACATAGATAAGTAGAAGCCCCACAACATGTGCGTAAATATACTTAGTTACACCACTTGATAAGATTTCCTATGAGTACATTTCTTGTTAACTCAAAAAAAATAAAATACTCACAGGGTGTGAATGAGATATTTCTGAGTAAAACGTTCACAGTCTGTCACCTAGTTTACATGAAGTGAAATACCAAAGGAAACCAATTCCTCTTTTTTTTCTGCCTGGTAACCCCTGAAACCCCAAGTGGCCTACTGTACTAGTGATCAGGAAGGCCAGCTCTGTCCTGGGATGCCCCCTCGACACAGTGGAGGTCGTGGGAGAGAGGAGGATGATGGCTAAGCTGTCATCCATGATGGAGAATGACTCCCAGTAGACCACATACACTTACACACCAAAAACTGACAATAACTGCACTATACTGTATAATGACGTGCAATATTATTATCATTATTACTACTAAGGTGTAATTCACACTGTGCAGTATTTTCAGGTGGAATTTCATTTCATTCTCACTGTGCAATATCATTTTCCACTTGGGCAATTTTGTTAATAGTCTGTTTATTGTCAATACTGTACATACTGCTCCTATTTTTATACTTCCTTCTATTTAAATGGTTCATATTTTGTTACACTTTGTTTAGGTCTTTTTTTTTCACTGTGTTAGCTGATGCATCTTGTTTTTTTGCACTATCCCCTTTGCTGCTGTACACTGCAAATTTCCTGCAAATAAAGGAATATCTTATTTTATCTTATCTTATAGCAGTGAATTACCTGGTTTATCCACCAGGGGAGCTGTTCTCTGTTTATATTCTCAATGACACAACCTCAAATCCAACATGGCTGCACAGTGAGAGGAATGCTAGCAAAACTCACAGTTCAAATGACAAATATTATTGCATAGTGGGGTTATTTTTTATAGTTGAAAGTTTTCTCCTGAGTCGCGATGTTGCTGCCTCTTAGCACAGTCTGTCTAAAAAGCCAGACAGCCTGCAGAACAAGCTTCACTGCTGCTCTTTTAACATGCTCAAGACACAGAGCTAATACTAATGTTAAAGCTAAGGTGTCTCTCTTCAGTCATTCAGCTGCACTTGCAGCACAGACATGCAAAGCTCTTCTGTTCAGAAGACACGGAGACCCTTCTCAAGTCGTTCAGTAAGTAAAGCTCGGGGCACACATACTACGTCAGGAGCGCGTGGCGGCTGCGTGATACACACTTCTGGTGTTCACACCAGCTGCGTGTCTGCTGCGTTTCTGCTGCTGCTGTCAGCCCTTTCTTTCTACATAGAGTTTGCCTTTCATAATGGCCATTTAATTTCATTATAAATGTAATTTCTATTTATTTTAGACAGAGAAAGGTGGTAATTAGTAAATAATAGTAATAATCCACAATTAAAACTCCATACTATATTCATTCATTGAGCTCTCCAAGCTGTGTGTTCTAGAACACTGTCCGGCACATATTTCAAAATAAAAGCCTTGTGTTAACAAATGAAGGAATTCTGTCCACAGAATAAACGCTTGAGTGCTTTTATTTTGAAATGAAAGCAGGAAGTGTTGATTTAAAATTAAGTCTTTACTTTTTTCATCTCCCTAACATATTCTACAGATAGACATCGAAACTGTAGTAAAGTCTTGCTGGTATGATGTCCATATACAGTCAATAGATCACCTTCACTCTCTGTTGTTGCTGTGAGACGCAGCGTGGTTAGGTCAAAAATAGGCGAGACCTCTATTCCATAAAAGAGACGCAGCTGAGACGCTCGTCTCACACGCGTGAGACGTGAGAGGAGCCTCTCATGCGGGCAGTGTGGTTGCTCTAACCTGTTAACACGAAATAAAAAACAACAGGTAATGCAGCCGCCACGCACTCCTGACGTTGTATGTGTGTCCACGCTGTAAAAGCCTGTCTAAGTAAACCTATATTTTATTCGTTCATGTGACCCATGTAAATGCAATAGCTAGTTAATATGTGGCTTAAGATGCTCTTTAACGGAGGTACGGTGGTTATAACCAGACGTATACTTGCCAAAACAACCAGTTAAGTCTTCATTCTTGAAGTCTTTTCTCTTGTAAAATTTAAAAAATACAGTTTGAAAACACTTTTAATTAAGTATAAATGTCACGTTTTTCTTTCCCTGTCCAAGTCAAGGCCTATAGAGGGAGGCTGGGTCATGCGTCATCAATACGTCATAGCTACGGGAGTACCACACATGCGCCGTAAAATCTGGTCTGCACTCGTCGAAATTGAGCCAATCGCAACGTAGGACCGCAGCTACAGTTACACTGCGCATGCGTTATACCCCGCTCCCATGTCCGCCCGTGTCCCAACCTCCTTCCATAGGCCTTGGTCCAAGTAAGTGCGACTTCTTCGCAATATTGTGATGTACCAAGCCGTACTGGGCTCATTACTGCCCCCCTCACATAGCATATTGTCTAAAATTTTTATTTAGGCTTTATCTGAAATGTTTTCAAACAATATTTTAAGTTAAATTAAGATGAGTAGAGATTTTTTTTGTATGCTGGTGTCATGGTCTGGAATTAACTGCCTCGTTGAATTAATAGTGGCTGTTATATCCTTCCTGAATAGAATGTGGATTAGGGCTTCAACTAACAATCATTATCATTATCAATCAACTTGTTGATTAATTGTCTAAAAATATCAGAAAAAGAGGAAACAATGTCCATAAAAATTCCCACAGCCTAAAATGTCATATTCAATTGCTTGTTTTGTCCAACCAATAGTCTAAAACCCAGTGCCAATTAATTTACAGTAACAGACAAAAGCAACAAATCCCTACAAAATAGCTTAAACAATCGATTTTCAAAATTGTTGGTGATTACTTTTCTGTTGATTGACTTATCAATTATCAGTGCCTCAGTCTGATATGCAATGATTAATCGATTAGTTGTCAACTATCAAATTCATCTAATTATGATAATCGATTAATCAGTTTGAGTCATTTTTAAGAAAAAAAAAAGTAAAAATTCTCTGATTCCAGCTTCTTAAATGTGAATATTTTCTGGTTTCTTTACTCCTCTTTGGTAGTAAATTGAATATCTTTGAGGACAAAACAAGACATTTTATGGACCAAACAACTAATTGATTAATCAAGAAAATAATCAACAGATTAATCGACAATGACCATAATTGTCAGTGGCAGCCCTACTGTATTTCATACATTATAATGCTGTCACCAAACCAAAAACAATACGGAGTATACCTGCTTTTGTATATGTGAGTTCTTTTGGTTGCCAGGTTGGAGGATGTAGACCTGCCCCCCATAGGTGCAAAGGATGTCCTTGTTAAAATGCTGGCAGCTCCAATCAACCCATCTGACATCAACATGATTCAAGGTACTTGGTTGGTTGGTTACCTCCACACCAAACAGCAGCACCCATACAGTAGCTTCATTTGAAAGCAGCTCTACCAACTGCAACAACATAGTCAAAAAATCAATACAGTAATAATTTTTGTAAGGTATGAAGATCAGTTGTTTATCAGACTGTTTTTTTCATCAGGTACTTATGCTATCCTGCCTGACCTCCCAGCTGTTGGGGGAAACGAGGGAGTGGCCCAGGTCGTGGAGGTGGGTGGCCAGGTGAAGTCCCTCAAAACAGGGGATTGGGTCATTCCAAAAGATGCTGGTCTAGGTAAAAAAAAACAGCTTGAATTACATGAATGAGTCCACATGGTCACGACTTGAGCTCTTAAGAGTTTTGTGCCTTTTTGTGAACAGGGACGTGGAGGACAGAGGCCGTGCTAGCAGAGGACAATGTCATCTCGCTGCCGAATGACATTCCCTTGTTATCTGCAGCCACACTGGGGGTCAATCCCTGCACTGCCTTCAGGATGCTCTCCGACTTTGAAGATCTCAAACCAGGTAAACATTTCCACACACAGGGTCATAACATTATTTTTCTTTCATAGAACCACAAGCTAAAAGATTACACATACAGGCGCAGACATAGTTGGAGTCCCTTTATTTTACTAATATTCCACGTTCAAAAAGGAAATATTGGTTGAATTGTTTTTTTAGCAACCAGATTGATGAAACCATCAGCCATGGATGGATTACTGAACAAGCCTACCGGGCACAGGCCTAGGGGCCCTAAGTGTCAGGGGCCCCCCTTGCCTTCACATACAAAATGTCACTCAATGAGACCTGTACCAGCCAGGAAGAGACTCAATATGACCACAAAGAGACACAAAACAACTACAAAGAGATGCAAAACAGCTTCAAAGAGACACAAAATGACCACAAAGAGTCACAAAAGAACTACAAAGAGACACAAAATGACCACAAAGTGCCACAAAACATCTACAAAGAGACACAAAATGGTCCCAAAGAGATACAAAATAACTACAAAGAGACCAAAACAATTACAAAGAGACGTAAAACAACTACAAAGAGACGCAAAACAACTACAAAGAGAAGCAAAACAGCTGCAGAGACACAACATGACCACAAAGTGTCACAAAATATCTACAAAGAGACACAAAATGACCACAAGGAGTCACAAAAGAACTACAAAGAGACACAAAATGACCACAAAGTGCCACAAAACATCTACAAAGAGACACAAAATGGTCCCAAAGAGACACAAAATAACTACAAAGAGACCAAAACAATTACAAAGGGATGCAAAACAACTACAAAGAGAAGCAAAACAGCTGCAGAGACACAAAATGAAAACAAAGAGACACAAAACAACTACAAAGAGACACAACATTACCATTATGAGACACAAAACAACTACAAAGAGACACAAACCAACAATAAAAAGAGGCTAAACAACTATAAAGTCTGTGTCTTGGTGGTGGTGGGGCCTTTTGCATGTCTGTGCCCAGGGGCCCATTGTCTCATAATCCGCCCCTTCCATCAGCCCCCTGGTTGCAGAATCTCTCAGTAATAATATACCACCAGTGTTTTTAAAGACTAGAACATTTTCTTTGTTAGCATGTGGGTTTCAAAAGACCGCTAAAAGCACAGGTGCCGGGTATTTGCAGCGTGAACTTGCATTTTAAGGAATCCTGCACCTTCAAAGTTCCACGAGTGTCCATTAATCAAACAAGCAAGCTGGTAGACACATTATAGGAACAACATGCCCAATTTATGTGCTGATAAAATACAAATCTAAATGGAGATTTGGGGATGCAGTACTCCTGCCGAAGTTATCTATTAAAACATGACATGCTGTGAAGTAGTTTTAGCCATCATGTGACATGTTTCCCTCAATCTGCAGGGGATTCTGTGATCCAGAACGCAGCCAACAGTGGAGTTGGACAGGCTGTAATACAGATTGCTGCTGCGAGGGGAATAAACACTATCAATGTCATCAGAGACAGGTGAACTCAAGTCTTTTCAGGAGACTTCTCAGTCCTAATCATTGGCTCGGGTAATCAGTCCACCTGAGATAATGGGGTCTTTTGTCCAAGGGTAACTGAAAGAGTTTTTTCTCTGCTAGAATTTATGACTGTAATGAACTTCTTCATTGTTTCTTCCTTTTTTAAGGCCAGAGTTCACAGAACTCAGTGATAGGCTGAGGGCCATGGGAGGAACTCATGTGATCAAAGAAGAGGAACTGAGGCGGCCCGAGATGAAGGAACTGTTCAAGGTCTGAATACATCTTAAAAGATATGATCACGTGGGATAAACACAGTCCTAAGTAGAGATAGGATGAAATCGGATTTTTATCGCAAAATCGGGATAAAAGAACACGCACAATTGATTGTGGTGAATTTCCATTATCGGGATAATCAGGAATATCCCTACGAGTGACTTGAAGAAGCTGTCTAGCTCGCTATCATGGTACAGAAGTGAAAAATAGAGCCAGATTTAAAAAATACAGGAAATATCATGTAAGAAAGAACAGACATTTATTTATCCTTTATTTATGCAGGGGGACCTTATGATTTAGGATTACTTTATTTAAGATTTTTTGATTCTTTTTCATTAAAAAGGATGTTAACTAAAAAAAAGATATGTCCTATCTGTTATGCAAAGAAAATATTTGTTTCCTAACAAAATGTAAGGTAAAGTGACATATTAAAGTATAGTATGTTTTAGTGCCATTTTAGAGTTTTAAGCATATTTTGATGATTATTGGGATAATATCGTGAATCAAAGTTATTTGGGCCAGGATAGTCTTGATATTAAATTTTCACATCGTCCCATGCCTAGTCTTAATATAATTATGTTTTTTCTTTTTCAAAAGACCTGTCCGAGGCCTAAACTGGCACTGAATGGAGTCGGAGGCAAGAGCGCAACCGAACTGCTCCGTCATCTACGGTGAGGATGCTGAATCATCTTTGTTGTCATGATCTAATACCTTAAAACTGAAGAGAAAATCTGATCAGAAATGCAATAATTCCCATGTAATCCAGGTTTGGAGGATCTATGGTGACGTATGGGGGGATGTCCAAACAGCCAGTTACTGTGCCCGTGGTAAAATGAAACCTCCTACGGCCTCCCAGATTGAACATTACACTTCACAGACACACTTTTCTTTTCAGTACGCTTACTAAATTTCTTCTCTCCAGAGTGCACTTATTTTCAAGGACGTGAAGGTTCGGGGATTTTGGGTCACACAGTGGAAGAGAGATCACTCAAGCGGTGAGTAGGCATGGAGTTTCCTTTTTCATCAAATAGGCATCTTAAAGGTACAACTGATAACATTCAGCCGCTATGTTGCATTCTGCCTCCTCGTTCCATTGCATTCACTTCACAACAAGTTGTTGCCAGACACTTACCGTCAATCTCAGCTATTTATCCGTTTTTTCCACACTAACTGATGACCCAGAGATACCACGTGACACCAACGTTGTTTTACTATTGGCTCTTAAGCCTTGTTAGAAGTTGGACTGAGAAGTTGGGTGATGATTGTGTATATATATCTACATGTCAGGAGAACTATAATGTATTTTGTATAATGAAAAAAATAACAATAAAATCAAGTCTAAAAAAAATAATAAGTCTCTTAAAATGAATTTAATGAGAACTTCTGCTAACTTTGTCCTTAGATGGAAGGGCATTCAGGGCCATGCTGGATGAACTGTGCCACCTCATCCAGCAGGGAAAGCTGACAGCTCCTGGCTGCACCGAGGTGGGCCTCCGAGACTACAACACAGCTCTGGACACAGCCATGCAGCCTTTCACCTCAGCTAAACAGGTCTTGATCATGTGACTCACACCGTCATGACCAGAGTGTAACCACAGGACTTCCACATTATTGTTGATTGTCAATCAAATACACTGCTCAAGCACATACTCAATAAATGTGTCTTCACAGCAGGCTCAAAGTCCAGCATCTGTCACGTTATGACATTTTGAGTTCCCCTTAAGTCTACTGACGGTAATTAAAAAGTCATTAAATCTTTATATAGAGATATGGGATAACAGGAAGTATTATAGAGCCCAGATAATGCAGCTTTATCTGATATGTTAAGACTTGTTTCTAAGTTATATGGGCATGAGTAAGTGCAGTTGATATCAATCAACAGATTTACTGTTGCAATAATGTTGCATTGATTCTTGCTGCTAAAATAATGTTCAACCAATCAACAACTGTTTTAGCCTTTTCTGGTTTTATTAAATAGGTAAAGTTTGACAGGAAAGCTTTGGGGAAAGAAACATTTGATAAAAGTCTGGAATACCACATAGTTTTTTCTATTGACTGGAAATGAAGTATTCAACCAGCACCAATAAACCAAGGTCAACCGGCCATACCAAAGATTGCTGAAGCCAAAGGTTGTTTTTTTTCCCTGCTCAAGTGCATCTATTGCATGACTCACCTACATTATAGATGATTTAAAATATGAAAACACATCCTGTAATGTTAACTGTTAAATATTTACATGACCACAATTATCTTGAGTTTCAGTTTTTCTGTCCAATGACTTCCTGAAGCTTCAATGATATATTTTAAACATCATCTGTGATGGATAGATTATCATTACCGATTGGCCAGCACCAGACTTACAGCCACGGAAAGGACCGGCAGCAGCCCACCATAAATGGCAGCTGCTCCTTCTTTCTCCAGACAGTGTTCATACCTGTCAAAGTCTACCTCTCTGGCTGCACATACGTGGTCGACACGGCAGTCGCTGTCGCACTCGGTCAGGTCATAGCTGACCGAGTTGAACTCGTAGTACTTCTGTAGGTAGCAGCGGTCACTAGCTATGCGCTCCAGAGCCTGATGCATGGAGGCCGGGGAGGCATCTGGTACTCTGAAGCTCTCTGTGAAGCGATACTCCTTCTCCCAGCGTCCATGGGCTGCGTTAGCACGCGTCAGGTTCAAATAATGGGTCACCACATCCTGAGTGAGTTCAAGAGTTCAAGCAAAACAAGTTTGAGTTTCCGTTTTATTTGTCATGTGCAGGTTAACACAGGTTCAGTGGTACAATGAAATGTAGAGGATGAGAGAACGGGTCAGCTCAGCAGTAAAAGCAATATGTAAGATAAGATAAAATAACAATAAGTGTAAGGTAAAAAAGTGATGACATAAATCAAAATAAATATAGTACTGTATACAGATGAAAATGAGGATTGTGTGTGAAAGCAAGTGACAGTATCTCCAACAGTATTGCACAAATGTAATGAGAAATAAATAAATAAATAAAATAAAAAATATAGCACCATAATTAAAGCGTTTTGTGAAGGCTGTATATTGCAGCTTAGAAAGGCTCCTAAACGTGTGTGAATGGATACAGACAGCCTTAACTTACTTTGACAAGTAGTGTTTGGGTGTCATATTCAAAGACACGAATCCCAGGGTTGTTGGCTCCATCCACGACTCCAGGAAGTGTCGTTTTCCACGGTGTGACACCTGGGCTGAGGAACATCGTACTGATAGGAGACCCTGTAGAAACAGAAGGATCATCACCTCATATTACCACAGTATTATGTGCCAAAAGGTAAAAGGTAACATCAGGACACTTAAAGGATAACTTACCCTACCCTATTTTCACATGTGTCTTTTGTGTCTAAGTGACTAATGGGGACAACAGTTCTTGAAATTGGTCCAGTAAACATTAACAACATTATGGAAAGGACCCTACTGATCAATAAAACATTTTTCTTTACCTTGATCCGGTCTGTCAGAGAAGCCTTAATCTGAAATCTCATGTCGCATCCACATTGTCGTAATCAGCTAAATATTCAGCCATGACTTTGAAAATCTTTTAAATAACACTAAGCTACGCTTTCTGTACTCCAACACAACAAACTCTGACACCGGTGTCCCTTGGCACTCCTCTCTTCAACTCTCACGTTTCCACTGTCGTCTCTTCCGGCAACAAGTCACGTGGAACATTAACAAACGGAAAGCGAAAGGTAAGAAAAGGGTTTTATTTTTCTGTAGGGTCCATAATGTTGTCAGACATTTATAATAACAATCAGCCTGCCAGTGGCAAAAACAAGAACTTTTAGTGAACGTAAAATGACGGTGCCAGGTTGCCCCAAATGATTACATTACAGCTCGTTTAGCGGCTGGCGGCTGCTGCGTTCTCCCTCAATACTGGACCAATTTCAAAAAGTATTGTCCCCATTAGTCACTTAGACACAAAAACATGGGAAAATAGGGTCCAGGTTGAAAAATACCAAAGTTATCGTTTAATGTGAGAGTCACTGTGCATCATAGTCAAGAAATTAAAGAGTAAAAAATAAAGAAATGAAACACCAACCCAACACAATGCAAAACAAGGAAAAGCAATAGTATTCCAACAGTCTGACCTTACCCTCTGAGTCGTAGAACATTCGGAAGCTGTCGGTATGATGATGACCAAAGAACTGTCCAAATATGACTGAATGATGCTTCTGAATTAAATCCACGTATAGCTTGTTGAATGTAGACGTGAACCACGGCTTACTTCTCTTCTTCTCAAAGAAACCCGGGGGAACGTGGCCAATGATGTACACCTGGTAGAGAAACCGATGTAGTGTTATCAAAAATTAACTGTTTTTATTCATAGTAGGCAGACTTCTACTATTTTAATGTATTAATCTTTTTGCAAGGGATGAAGCTGACTGGACTAGAGCACCGTTAATTTCAGTGAGTGTCTGGCTGTGAAAGTTGACCTTTTCCATGAGATAATTATTCATACAGGGGATGTAAACTGAAAGTATTCTTCCTGTTAACCCTGGTAACCAGCGTTAAAAAGAGGAATGAGTTAGTCATTACTCGTTGAATGTTCTATTAATCTCTAAACAGTAATTCAAACATGACATTAAGTTAAATTTAACCCCTGTTGCGATGCACAAATAGACAAGATGTTTTGCCTTTTCTTTGTTGTTGGCGGCCTCTGTGAGGACCTGGTCCGCCCAGCTAAACTGGCCCGCTGGGTCGTCCATGTCCTGGGTCACCTTGTTCTGGTCATAGTAGAGATTAGTGTTGAGGACCAGCATCCTGAAACCTGTTCGATTCAGCAGCTTTTCTGTGTAATAACCACCTATGTAAAGAAAGATATTGCAGAAAATGCGTGACACAATTTGGCGTATGCTTTCAAATTCCAAAGCAGTTGTGTTAATATCAAAAGAATGAATGTCAACGCATCACAGGAGACTCTATCAACCTTTTTTAAATGTTCCTCGGGACTCTGGATCCAACCAGTCCTGCCACATCTCTGCTGTCTGGTTATAGATGTTGTTCGGGCCTGCAGGAAGCTGGCTCTTTGGGTGGTAGTCATGGTTACCCAGGGCAGAGTACACTTTAGTGTCTAAGGAAGGTTTAATCAATAACATGAGTTCATCAAGACTACAGCAAATGTTGATCTCTGATGTTTTCTCCCTTAAAGGTCCCATATCATGCTCATTTTCAGGTTCATACTTGTATTTTGTGATTCTACTAGAACATGTTTACATGCAGTAATGTTAAAAAAAACCTTTATTTTCCTCATAATGTCTGCCTGAATATACCTGTATTTACCCTCCTGTCTGAAACGCTCCGTTTTAGTGCATTTCAACAGAATCGCAACAGGATTGCGTTGCTAGGTAACAACTTTGGTCCATGTGTACTTCCTGTCTGCTGATGACATTCACATACACTGCAACAGGAAATAATCTGGGACACTTTTAGTATGTTTATGTTTAAAATTGCATAAAGGGTCTAAATATTGTATATTTGTGACATCACAAATGGACAGAAATCCTGACAGCTTGTTTAAAATGCAGAGTTTCTGAATACGGGCTGTGTGTATTTCCCTGTGGATTGAGCGTTTTGATACTTTCACAGTATTTATATAGGACTTATGCCTGCTTTATAATAAAAAAACATGAAAATCTCACTTTTTTATAATATGTCCCCTTTAAATACACATGATGTCTCTTGACCTCACACTTACTTGGAAACACCTGATTTATAATGTGGGTGAGGTTGCTGATAATGTTGAGCACGGCTTCTTCTCCCAGATCCTCATTGGGTACATGTGGTGTGTCATCTCTGAGCAGCAAAACAATACATAGATAGTTTCAGGATTAAATGCTGAGTGGGGAAAGTGATTTTTCGGTCACCACAGTTGGAGAGGGTTCACTAATGTCTGAATATAATTTACAATGGAGCTATGGCAATATTCTTTCAGTGGATCAATTCACACAATATGTGTTCTTATGCATATCTCGTAAAAACATTATAAAGCTGAACAAGCATTTCTCTCTCTAGAGATGGACTTGGGACTCAACAAGCCACCAGGATTCATAAAAAAAACGTTACTATCAACCTACACTGTAAACAATTGCTGTTAATTTACAGCAGGATTTCAACAGTATTAACCTGTTATTGCTAAAAACAGTGCTTTACTGTTAATACAAAAGAAAACCTGTTAAATTACGCTCATAGGCCGTTTTTTAACTGAACTATAATGCATTCTTAAAAAACATCACTTTACTGCTGATCAGCTGTCTAAAGTATCATCAGTAACAGTTTCATGCAGTATTTTTTTAATTCAGGGATGTGATCTGCACATGTGAGGCTTGTACATTGTACATGATTGTAAAATCAGTGAATTAGCTCTGTGATGTTCTTCACTCACATGTTGTTATGGTTTGCATTCTGTGCTTGTAGCCAGCTATAGACAGACATTTTTGGGAAAAGTGTCAACAAGTCTATTATAGCCTTTTTCCTAACAAGTGCCTTTAATTGTATTTAGTGTGACTATCCCTATGTCTGTAACCTGCTAAGTCTATTTATCTAGGCAAAAAATTATGTTTATTAAAATGTATGTAAAAAACACAACCTAAATGGTGCATTAAAACAAATCAGTAAGATAATGTAAAAGAAATGTGAAAAACAGCTATATAATGTATCTTTAAATAGTAAATTAACTGTAAAATACTGTGAAATTAATAAAAAATAAAAAAAACAGTTCAAACTGTATTTTTCATTAACAGTACAAAGCTGTAAATTTCAGCGACAGTATAATAATGTTAATTTTACAGTAACATAAAGGCAACCCTGCTGCCAGTTCTTTACTGTTATTTTACTGGGAAATTCTTAACAGTGTACATACCCTGTCCATACGATGAAGTCTGGATCTGGCAGAATATCCTTCATGGCATACACAGAGGAGTTTATAAGGAGCCATGGAGAGTCACAAGCATAGTCTCCAAATCTCCCAGCATTGGCTGCGGGTCGTTTGCCACTTGATGAGCATATCAGTTCAGGATTATCGCTCAGTTTGTATGTCGGGTCCCAGTGCAGATCTGTGATGTGCCAGAAGTTCCCTGGATAAAAACCATGCGTAATTACGCACACCAAGTTGTCCCTGTACTATAATTAGGTGTTATTCAAGAAGCATTTAATATAACAAGACTACTTACCTGACAGTGCAACGACCTCTTTGAAAAGCAGACAAGATAGGAGCAACCTTACTGAGGACATGTTGAACCCTTGGAAGAAAGCAAACGTCAAACGACAAAAGTCAAGAGCGCGTTTGAGAGGTAAGTCTATAAAAGCAAGATAAGATATAGCTGTTCATGACGCGTCTTTGGCCTGAAGGTGGTCCATTATAGCTACTGATTTTTCTGCATTAGGCTACACTTTATATTTGGTTCCCTCTATTGTTAAATTTTTAAATTTAAAAAAAGATTAGACTATCAACCTACCCCTCATAGCCCAGTTTAGACTAAACGTGTCGTATAGGCTTAATAAATGAGTTCAAACATCAGTGTGTATTTTTCTGAGTTAAAAGGAGAAGTAACAGATTTTTGGCAGCAGGCCCAGAACACACCTACTGTAGTATCCTATGGGCTATAAACCAGTAGACTATGAGACAAATGAAAGATTGAAACAGTGTTATGACGAGACAATATGTATTTATAGGCTCCATATTTGAGAATGCCATAAAAGGGCATCAGATACACTAATCAGGGTACAAACTATTTTTATGTGAGCTAAAGATAAAATCAGTGGGCTAACATTAACAGTTGCCCGCCCTCTTTGGCAAGTAAACTTTATTTTTTACAGTAGACCTGTAAGGATTCACAGCACTAATGTTTTTTTTTCAAACGCATGTTTTTATTTATGTTTAATTTTTTGTTAAACTCTAAATAATATATCATATAATAAGGCAGAACAATGCTGCCTTCAGGTGATGCTTGTACTTCCCGGGGATGTTGTGGAAATTGTTAAACGCTTGAGAATATTATGTCTATCGTTATTTTATATATATATTATACAGCCTAACGTTTACTAACTGAAAAAATATATATATTATCAAGTATTGAGACTTTGAAACTGTGTTGTGTTGGTATCGTTCACACAGAAAGCAGTTGCCATGGATGCAGCGATAACCTCTGTAGTACATAGTGGTACACGCAGTATGTCTAACAGGACTTGAACGCAGCACAATGTAATTAACATTTTCCCCCGAGTAATGACTGTCAGGCACACCTTTCTCCAAGGCTGTGTAACCACCCCCAACAAGCTCTATCAATCGAATTGTAGTTGGACGCTTAAAGGTATGGTTAGGGCCATTGTTGAGAGTCGGAGCCGCCACAAAGACGGGATTTGTACTCATCCAGAGAGGAAAAACTGCCTGACATCCCAAAACCAGGGCTAAAATAACCTCATATGTTATCCGTTGGGTAGCAGGTTTCGCGGGACTTCTGCTACGCGCATGCGCTGTATATGAGTTTTGGCGCGCTGGACGACACTAGGAAGTGTATACAGAAACTGCGTGCTGCTTTTTGTCTCTCTGCTCCAACAGTGTTTATAACATTACAGATTTAGACCTTTATTAAACTTAATTACTAGAAACCAACATGTGGAACCAGGGTGGTGAGTTTAATGTCCATTCATAAAGTTGAGCAGGTCGGATTGTTGTTGTTGCCTGGCTACGGCTAATAGTTAGCTTGATTAGTTGTTGCCTCTTTGTTGTTGTGTCTTTGACGGTAACTGTCTTGTTTCAGGAGGATACAATGAGTCGAGTACAGTGGGAGGAGGTTACACTCAGTCTCCAGGAGGCTTTGCATCACCTGCTCTCTCCCAGGGAGGAGAGAAGAAGGTTTGTACTGAAGTCTTCTTTCTGTATAACCACACTGGAAACTTGAAACAGATATAGAGCAACACAATTGTACTGAACAGCAATCAAAACAATCAACATCCCTTAAGTTGCACATTCATATCTAAAATAGATTTTAGGTTTATAAACCTACCTCCACTGTGTCG
>CAKAKR010062895.1:127330-164281 GCA_916700685.1 Adelosebastes latens
ATCTCAGCACTGGAGAGCTCCTTCAGCGACAGGCTGCTCCACCCAAAGTGTGTGAAGGAGCACTATCGCAGGTCCTTCCTTCCTGCAGCTGTCAGACTCCACAACCAATACTTTTCCCAGTAGACCACTTACACACCAAAAAACTGACGATAACCTGATAATAACCTGATACTATCAGGTGGAATTTCATTCATTCATTCATTCTCACTGTGCAATATCATTTTCCACTTGTGCAATTTTGTTAATAGTCTAGCTGATGCATCTTGTTTTATGCACTATCCCCTTTGCTGCTGTACACTGCAAATTACCCCACTGCGGGACTAATAAAGGAATATCTTATCTTATCTTATCTTATCTTATCTTATCTAAAGCTTAGCCCCTCTTTTCCCATTTACACATTTGTTCACACACCTCTGTGTACTGATGGAAACACTGATTATGTGTGTGTTTTGCAGAGAACCCGTGCCACACAGATCATCCCCTGCACAGTGTCTCAGCTGATGTCTGCCTCCCAGGCTGATGAGGCCTTCAGAGTGGGAGATGTGGAAGTTGCCCAGGTAAGCTGAAGTGTAACCGGTGGACTTCTGCGTTGTGTTGTGTTAGTTAGAAAGGACACCGTGACACCGGGATCTTTTCATATATGGCCTCTGTTTATTCTCTGTTTATTCTGTTTTATCATTCTGCTTTTATGCAGAATGATCAATGCTCACAAATTCTCAAAATTAGATGGAGCCTGCAAGTTGCAACCTCCCACTGAAGTTTCTCTCTCTTGGTCAAAATAGGTGGGTACTTTCCACCTGCTCAACAGTGGGAGTTAACGCTAAATTCATACCAGGCAGCGTCTCGTCGCAATAATAATAATGATAATTTTTTTTTTCTGTGTCCGGGAGGCGTATTCATGTGTTTCAGGAGGAAATAAATTCTTTGTAACATAGGTCAACATGTCACAGGAGTCACAGGATCTGTTTACTGATTGGCTGCAAGTCCTCTCTGGCTGCACTTCGCCGCTAAAAGTTAAACTTTTCCCAAATTGTGTTTGGCGGAACTTTTCCACTGCTCTCGTGTGAATTTGGCATAACGGCGACAAGGACCACCAAGATGGGAGAATAGACCATTAGATATTATGATAAAAGGGGGACAATTGATGAATTGTTTGGTGCATCATGTACTAACTCAAGAGATGATGCACCGAATGCAGCCATTAACATTCTTGATCTCACTGTTGTGATAAAAGTTCATGTTCTGTGTCACAGGTTACCATTGTGGGTATCATCAGGAGCACAGACAAATCCATGACCAACATCCAGTACAAGGTCGACGACATGACAACTGCTCCCATGGATGTGAAGCAGTGGGTAGACACAGAGGTCAGTGACGGTGCTTTTATCCTTGCACAAACAATTAAAACATATTCTGCTGTTGTATTGACCTCAGTCACTTGTGAGAGAAGCATGAAGCATTTGTCTATAAGATATAAAACGCTGAATGATGAATAAAACCCAATACCAACAGGGCCACAGTCTTGATGGTTTCCTGTTCAGCTGAGGTTATTGGACCATTTTGAGAGTTGGATTATTTTTGGATGTGAGATCATTTGATTGTGTGAGTCATAGTTAACGAGACAACTGTCTTTCTATCATTTCTGGTCAACAATGAGTTTCACTTCTCAACTTAATTATTAAACTGAAGGAGTTTTGGTTCACTGCAGGCATTAAACACACTACATTTAATCTCAATCTCATTCTCAATTAACTATGGCCAATCATGCGACTAATAGCAATTAAATATTTTAATTGATTGACAGCCCTTATTTTTATATATTCTTAAAATATACCCGAATTCATTTATATGTAGGATACTACTACTGCTGTCTCTTGCCGGTTAATAAAAACAACACATTTGGTCTTTGCAAACGGAAATGATATAGTCTGTGTGTTTATTTGCGTATAGGGTGGGTGCCAAGTGTGAACTAACGGTTTCGAGCTGTCTACTTGTGATCGAATCACCCAAGAAACATGTTAATGTCAGGTCTGAACAGGGCCTAAGATCAAGACCCAGACCAAATGTAACATGCAATGTTAATTGCTGTGGCAATAATCCCACACTGCCACAAGTATACACTAACATATTCCTGTTGGAAAACTGAACATTGTTTTATTCTTCTTTGTTCAGAAGCTGTAGAATATCTTTGTTTGTTAAACTACTCAAATCAAACCCCTTAGCGACACTGTTGTTTTGGTTTGTATAGGACCCCGGTGTGGACAGCACTGTCCTGCCTCCAGGCACATATGTCAAAGTCTCCGGCAATCTGCGCTCCTTTCAGGTGAGTTTACCTTTTTTGAAATCCTCTCCACAGTACCCAGAAACAAAGAGGAACTTTAGCTTTATGATCCCTTGGGAGGCCACGTGACATTTAAGTTGCTGGTAGATGAGCTTGTTTCATGAGCAGTTCTCTGGAAGTTGTATGTTCCGGTAATGTTATTCTAATCTATAGCATAGTAGTTCCTCTGTGATTTCAGCTGTTTTAAATTGACCGAATCTTTGTCTTCCTGCCTCAGAACCACAGATCTGTCGTGGCATTCAGCGTCAAGCCCCTGGAGAACATGAATGAAATAACCTCACATATGCTGGAGGTTGTTCAAGCGCACATGGCGCTCGGCAAACCTCAGGTTGGTGAGAAATCTAAAGCATAAACCTCAGCACTCATTAGCCCCTTTCACTCACAGATTCCGCCATACCGCTGTAAAGAAGATCACACCTAACGGAATAACGGCGGTATAATGCTGCACCAGTTTGTGATTTTTAGATGGCACGCCGGTATCGGGAGCAAAAGGGGCGAACCGTTAAACAGCGTCGGTGTCTAGTGTGTGCATGCAGAACAGCAAGGCGGAATAACGGCGCAACATTCCCACCTTGAACAGGCTGTGTGAAAGGGGCTATAATTGTTGGTTTCAAATGCAAAGTGAGGGAGTCAGGTTGGCTTTCAGTTCTTATAAATACTACCCATGTTAAAGAATGCCTCGTTTTAAATTAGCATTGAGAAATCAACCAAGTATAAACATGCTATCACTTTGAAGATACTGAAAGGCTGTCAGAAACACATCAATGTGAAGCTGAAAAGCACTAAAATAATGTTAGTTGGACAACTATTATCCTTGTAGAGTATACTGGACCTGGTTTCAACACTGTGTTGTCATGTAGTACATTTGCTTTTTTTAGCCTTTTTACCAGGAGTCTAATTTGCTCATGTCAAGTTTCGAAGTATTTATCTTCCTTCTATTTTTGGGGATGTTTTTTGTGCCAGGAAATATGTCACCACATTTTAGTTTTGTTTCTCTTTCAGTCGGGTGCAGCAGCAGGAGGAGGAGGAGGAGGAACGAGCAGCAACGTCACACCTCCACCACGACCGATCACGGAAAGCACGAGAGGGAGCTATGCAGGGGCTCACGACATGGTTAACAACGGTTTAAGCGCAAACCAGAATCAGGTGAGCCTAAATGACATACTGATATTAGAATTTTAGAATACACTACTTTTGAGAAAGATTGTCTCCATTGTCAAATACAGATAAGCACAGAGCCAGCCAGTGTGTCCTGGATACTGGACACTTTTTTGTGCTAATTTATGGACTTTGGACTTGGCAATTGAATAGATTTTAAAACTTTTCAACCAATACAACAACAACAACAAAAAAAGCCATACAACATCAACCTCCTGAATTATTAATGAGACCACAATAGACCTTCGGTGGAGCTGAGATGGGCCCAGGTGACGTAGCAGAGGAGGCAGCTAGCGACCGTGTATGTCACCTGTCACTCAAAGTGGCCACGCCCTCAGTTATGTCTATTTTTACTCCTTAATATAATTTAAACGGTTGAGTTATATATAAATCCACTGCCATACAGTTGTCATGAATGGATATATTAGCTTTAGAGACTGTAATCATGTTTATTTCTGCTGTAAAGTGTAAAGGCATTTTAACATCAGCCTTAAGTGGTCATTTGAAAAACTGCAATTTTTGGCACTTCCACATTGGCTTCATTTCTCAGCACCGGAGGTTGATTCAATTCATTCATTAATTTATTATTCTATAGCATCAAATCATAACAGAAGTTATCTCAAGACACGTTTCATATAGAGCAGGTCTAGACCATAATCTATAGGTTGCTGTTTGGTTGAAAGGTGTAGACGCTAAGCCCATTTATTAAAGGCTTTTTGATTTTTGCAAATTAGTGTGCCATGGTATTTTTTGGTTATGACTTATTGGTTACAAATCTAAGTACAAGTATAACCTCTTTCTTTTTTTTGGTCTCATAATATGTCTGGATTCAAAGTGCACCTGTTTTTTGATACCTGCATTCGTGAAGTAACACCCCTCAGCCAATCTACTGGAATTTGTTCTCTCTGTGCATAATGTGAAAGGAAAGCTCAGAGAAACAAGTTGCACCATACAATGCTTTCGTACTTCCTGCCCTTCCTCATTTTAACTATGACTTAGATGAGAAAAGCTTACTCAGAAAGGTAAGTAGTGGTTTCACAATGAGAAGAGTTGAAGGATACTTTTTTTATTTGCAGTTTGATGCTGTGTGCATGTTTTTAAAATGTCATTGTGTTTCTCACAAGGTGCTGTGCTTGATAAGAGGCTGCCCAGAGCCGCAGGGCATCAGCATTCAGGACCTGAAGCAGAGACTCAATGTCATGAGTATGGCTGTCATAAAGTAAGAGAAGTTCTGCTTTAAGTTGTAAAGGGATAACCCATAAAATAACATTTACATTGTGGTGTTCTAGTGAATTTGGACAGTAAAGAAAGTTACTGTATTGACACGATTAGAAACATTCTCCCTTAGATGAAAAGCAGAGCATTAAAATAATGATGGTGACTTTTGGGAAATGGCTCATTGACACTGAATTCGAAATATGACTTCAATGTTTTAGTTCTCTTTTACACATAACTCTGAGTCATGTTTATTTACTAAAGCTAGCTTGACCACAGATGTCGTAAGATTGCCTTCTCTGACGCCATTGGCTGGCTTTATCTGTTAAAATCGACCTGTTGCGTGGATGGATGTTGCTGTTAAGTGGTAAAGGAGAATTTTGCAATACACACTTTGTTTAGAGAATGACTAGCTCTCATGAGCAGCAGAAGATTATGTTAAACCCCCAAACACTTTCCAGGAATCTCCCCTCTATTGTCAACTATAGGAACCTTGTAGCTGCCATTTTTGTCCAGGTTAAAGAGTAAATGTGACCTGGTTTAAAATGACCAGTGAGTACCAAGGTTGTCTAATTTGTTATTTCCTCATAAAACATAGTTTTGCCATCAAACCTCTCAAATAGAAGAATTGCATTTTGTTTTCTTGTGGGTTTTTTTTGTGTGCATTAACTCTAATGACCAAGATTTTATACTATTTTACATCAAAAGTCTTTTTTTTTATCTCTTGTGAAGCACTACAGTCCTCGTTCTGTATAAAAAAACATATTCTAAAGTTTATCTGCAGCTATTCTGAGGCTTCAGCAGTTAGTCAAATCAAGTGGGTATCATCCAAAGCTACAGCCTTTTTAATACTAAATTCCTTCTTTGTTGTCCCTCTGTTTCCTCACACAGTGTCTTGTTTTGAGTCCAAAACCCTGAAATGTTGAATTTACTATAATATAAGACCAAGAAAAGCAACAAATTCTCACATCTGAGAACTTGGAACCATCAAATGTTTGGCATTTTTGCTTGAAAAATAACTTTAACCATTAAAATGGCAGCCAGTTAATCATCTCTCTATCAAAGAGCTACCTCTTCAGTAAAGATAGCATAAATCAGAAGTCTCAGACTGTTTTAAGTTGAAAAGTTTTATTTGCATTGCTTGACATTTATATAAAAAGGGCTTCAAAATATTCATATTTCTCTTTGTGCTCTATCAGGCAAGCAGTTGAATTCCTGAGCAACGAAGGCCACATCTTCTCCACCATCGACGAAGATCACTACAAATCAACAGACAGCGACGAGTAGACTCCTTCACCTTTTGCCACCAGTTATTTGAGTTCAACCTGATGGAAGTCATTAGATTTTATAACTCAAACTTATCAACTAAATCACAACCTCTCTGACCTGAGTGACATCCTGTGAATTCATACTGTGGTCGATGTTAGTTGAAGAACACATGGTTTGGGTGTGACCTTTTGGTTTACACGTCCTGTATTCCTGAGGTTGCTTCTGCTATTTTGCAAGTCCCAAAGGTGTTGCTGTTGAAGAAGCTGTTGTTAGAAATTAATACTGTTGTTCTGTATTTCCCGCCTCCATTGTAAAGCATTTTGTCATTTTAAAAGATTTGGAACAGAAGCACTCAGTTTATTTTTGTCTTTGTTAACTTACTTTTGCCAAAATTAAAAGATAATACAAAATACATCTGCCAGGAACTCTTTTGTTTCATAATTTACACGTACACTTTTTAAGCGATGTTTTTCTAACTTAATAAGATAGTCCGGTCATTCCCAAAAACTGGATCAGGACCCACAGGTGGGTCGCAGGATATTTTATCAGCGCCGCCAAATAAATTTGCATAATTTCTTCCATAATCTTTTATTTAACATTTATATCTGCAGTACACCTTTGAGCCACATGAGGGAGCCTGAATGTTCGTATTCTGATAATTGTAGCCTAATTATAACATTGAATCTAATATAAAAGGCTAGCATACATTCAGTTTGTTTTACTGAGACGGATAAAACGAGAGCCTGTTTACTCCGCCTAAATGTATTGATTTGGTGTCATTTCTAAAGTATTTTACACGTGTATATGATTTTAATAACATGTATAAAATGAAATTGTGATTTATCAAACATATATCTCTTCAAAATGGCTGATTTACCTATTCAAGATAATATAAGGTGATGGCTGTAAAGGAACCTTCCGTTATGCACTAATTCGCTCTTATAATTTACAGATAAGGCCTGTTGTGAATTGGATCGCAATGGTTTGTCATTTATAAAAAGGAAAGAAGTTTGGGAAACACTGATGCTCTACCTGTGTACAAACACTGGTTTGTACAGTGGGCGTAGAAATGATTCAAGCCCTTTCAACTTTCTACATTTTGCTGCATTAAACCCTAATTTAAGACAATTATAAGCCCCATTTCATCTATACACAATCACACGATGAACAAGCAATATGTGCAAATTTATTCAAAATGTAAAATACAGAAATAGTTCATTTACATGTGTGTTTAGCTGTGAAACCACAAACTGAAGTTTGCATCCTGTATATTAGGGTGTGCACTTTAGATGTTTGTCTGTACTGGATTAGGTACATCTGTGGCAAATTCAGCTGATAATACAAAAATGTGGACAAACACATCTGTCTACAAGGTTCCACTGGTTCGCACAGTTTACAGGTTTGAACAAAATTTGAATAAAATAGGTGTGAGTGCATTCTGAAGCTACTTTTTTTTATGATACATGCTTTAAATACAAAATAAAACTCCAGTGAAATTAATCTACAATATGTTTGTAATTGAAATAAATGGTTCCAACCTTCAAAGAAATGGAGAATGCACACAAAATGAACTCCCTTACTATTTTGGTATTTCTTTGGCAGTGAGTCATTTCAAAGAAACAAAGAAGAAAAGAAAAAAGGATTTGACACAATGCATGGCACGCTTTTGTACTCTCAGATCACTAGTTTGCTGTGACGACTGGGAGAACTTCTGCTATTTCGTTATCATTACATGACTGCATGTGAGAAGCTGCAGAGTTGCCTTTTGTGGTTAGGACTGTTGCCTCCCCACAAGATTAGTTTGAGCCCTTCCTGGTTAGAGTTTGCATGTACACTGTAGGAGGTTACCATATACATGAAATGCCTGTACAATAAAATATAACACATTATATTACAACTCCATGAAATAAAGAGGCATTTATTTTTTGAGACAACAAAGTATTGATTCACCTCTGGTAATTTTTAAGGCTGTTGTTTGTGGTGTTTTATTAAACCGTAATATACTGGAGGGTGTTGCTGCTGTTTAGGTCCAGGATAGACTATATAAAGTAACTGCTATACAATATAGTGGTATTATATAACAAACTACAAGCCGCAGACCCCAAAACTACTAGCTTGAATAAAAAGTACTAATGTACTGTATCATATTTCAACAAATACTACAAGGGTAGTATTTGTTCAAAGCTTGTGAAACAGCTATAGCCACTTATAACCTTGAAGAGGGTGAAAGTTTCGCTGACCACATCAAAAGCAGAGGTGTTACTGTGTGTTTTGTGGATGCTGTCTTGATAGCACACATTTTCTCAATGAAGTGTCCACAAAACTTAGCCTACGTAGACTATGCCTTAGTACATTTGCATAACATTATCCAAGATTGAAGAGCTTTAAAAACTGTAATATGCCGTTTTCCTTAATTTAGGTTCCCAACCTATTTTCCTTAAAGCCCCTCCTACTTTTGTAAAAAAGCTGTGCCCCCGCTCCGACGTCATCACCCAAAAAAAAAAAATACAAATCTTCAAACAAAATCCTCAATTTGAATAAGCGGATTCAGTGTATTGAATGAGTTAGTCTTTTTTTTTATTAAATCAACTTTATCTAAATAGAACTCATTTCGTCAACATAAATAAAATGACGACATCTTGACGGATTCACCAAGCGAATGCAGATACATTATAGGATATTTTTTTGTAAGAACTTAATACATTTACTATAATAGCATTAGAGCCAAAATAGATTTTTTGTTATTGTGGTTAAATAAATGTAATTTATGGTGTTGTTAGATTGCCGCTAGACCGCCCAGTTAATACAGGTGCGTTAAGCAGGAGAGCACATTTTTTTGAAAGGTTAAACGCCAACAAATATAGTTTGAAACTGAATATCTCCTTAGATTTTGCCACTAGGTAGTAAAAAATATATCTTTTTAAACAGTTTTATATCCGGACTTTTGTATAAATTATCCAGTAAGTATGTTAAATTCTGACAACCTCAGAGCAGACAAATCCTGGCGCAACCCCTGTGATCTTTGGACCCAGGACCCAAAAAGCCATTGGAATATATAGGCGAGAATACCCACTTCCTCCTCAGTAACCTACCCATCTCCCTAGTAATACAGCCACCTCATCAACGACCACTTCACCACTGGACACTCTTAAATTCAGTTCCTGCCACCCATATGTGATATTTTGCTAGAATATAAACTCTAGTAAAACATGACACTCTCTTTTGCGTCCTTCATCATTATTGCGAAAGAGTCATCCACAGTTTCATAGTCATGGTCGCTGTCCACATCTGCTGAGATTTCTCTCAGTTGCACTGTGGGAGACAGAAGAGTACAATCAGTAATATTCACAATATATAAATTTATCTTACAAACAAAACAAGGATGAATTGAAAAGCCTGATACGACTTTCTGCCATAGAGCTAAAAATGTTATGTTTCACTTCCTCATTTAAACTACAGGAAGACCACATACAATACACTGTCCTGATGCCATGAGTACTTACTGTACTAGAGCACCAAATGTGTATTAATCTGCATCTGAAAATAGTCCCAAAAGAGCGCACCATGCACCATGCTTGAGTAATATTTGCTGCAAACTACAGTGCCCCTCTGTGTTAATAAGTAACTTAGCCTTTTTTAAAGGTCCCACATCATGCTCATTTTCAGGTTCATACTTGTATTTTGTTTCTACTAAAACATGTTTACATGCTGTAATGTTCAAAAAAACACATTATTGTCCTCATACTGTCTGCCTGAATATGCCTGTATTTAACCTCTGTCTGAAACGCTCCGTTTTAGTGCATTTCAACGGAATTGCAACACAATTGCGTTGCTAGGCAACAGCTTGGATCCATATGTACTTCCTGTCAGCTGATGACATTCACATACACTGCAACCAGGAATAAACTGGGACACATTTAGGATGTTTACGTTTAAAATTGTGTCAAGGGTCTAAATATTGTATATTCGTGACATCACAAATGGGCAGAAATCCTGACAGCTTGTTTCAAATGCAGAGTTTCTGAATACGGTGCTGTGTGTATTTCCCTGTGGATTGAGTGTTTCGATACTTTCACAGTATTTATATAGGACTTAAGCCTGCTTTATAATAAAAAAACATGGAAATCTCACTTTTTTATAATATGGGACTTTTAAAAAATGAACTATATATCTATGACCTGTTTTTAAATATCTACATTTCCAGTTGGAACACATGGACTTGGGGCACAAATAGAGAAGTCAAGTTGGAAAGTAATGTTTTTTTTGGTCTTTTGTTTACAATAATAAAAATGAAAGAATAACAGATTATCCTTTAAAGGAGCAGTGGGCGTCATCTAGTGGTGAGGTTGCAGGTTGCAACCACCTGAAACTTCTCCTGTGTGCCAAGTGTGTAGGATGACTACGGTGGCCGACGCGAAAACTTGAAGACGCAAATGGCCTCTAGAGCCAGTGTTTGGTTTGTCTGTTCTGGGCTACTGTAGAAACATGGCAGCCGGCTCCACAAAGAGGACCCGCTCTAGATATAAACGGCTCATTCTAAGGTAACAAAAACACAACAATTCTTTGTTTCAGGTGATTATACACTAAAGAAAATTCTAATTTCTGCCTGTAGATCCCCCTAAATGCTACACACTGTTCCTTTAAGTGTTGCCAGTATGGCTGAAACCAACGAGATAAAGTTTGCAGAAAGCTTCACCTTTCTTCTTCGACTCCTCCATTCCCACGTAAGTGTTCGGCAGAGCCTTGCCTGTCATCATTTCAGCCCCTGAGTACTTTCGGGGTACGACCGGTGGAGGTTGATCATCCAAGAAAGCCTGCACAATAAGAGGAAGTCAGAAGCATTCAGCTTTATTACATGCATGACTTGCTTACCACAGCGAAAAGTGGAAGCTTGGTGTGTTTGCAGTAGTCGGTTTCTGATAAATTTCCTGAAAGTCATATCGTGAGAAAATGTCTTCGACAGAAGTGATGTGTTTTTTACAGAGTAGCGTGACAAGAAGAAGACATATTAAAAATGACAGCTTGACCACAATAGATTTTATATAGCGATTGGGACTGTAATACACACATGAGACGCCATACTTACTGGAGGTGGGGGGGCTGGGGGCCTTCTTTTGCTATTTAAAGTCAAATTGGCGAACTCCTTGGTTGGGGCGCTTTTGTCCGGCCCATGTTTGGACTTGTCTGCCTTGGATGGTTTTTTTGTGGATTTTGATGGTTTTTGCAAAGACTTTGAAGATGACAGATTTCGCTTCGGTGGTCGAGGCGGAGGATCTGCATCTGAGCACCCCTGTTTTCGAAATTCATAAAAGAACGTGTCCGTCACCTCGGTGACCCTATCCACGTAGCACTTAGGTGGTTGGTCGCTGGGCCATGGCAGGGCGTCCTTGGTAAAACACACAGACATAGAAAGCCACTGGGTTGGGATCTCGAAACAGCGGTCCGGCCTGTGAGGAAAGCTTGCCTGGATGGTGGGCTCCAACATGGCCCCCTCTATTCTGAGACATGCAAACCCAACTAGCGGATCAGTCTCGAGTTCAGTGTCCCGGCTCACCACTTTAACATCCTGCGGCAAACTAAACTCCTTCCCCAAGTCCCTGAGTTTGTACTTCTTGTTATCACCGATCACCTCCACAAAGTGACCCTGCATGTACAGAGGCAGGAAAACCTCCTCTCTCTCATCCTCCTGCTTGACCTCCTCTTCATCGTCATCATCGTCATCATCCGGCTCTTGGAGGCGCTGACACAAAAGAGCCTCGACGAACTCCTTCTGTCCCTTGCTACTTTCACAAGGCAGCTCCATTGTTTTGCAGCAGACAACCTCCAGCTGTTCTCCCACACTGAGGGCAGGCAGGCCCTCCTCTTCGACCTCCTCACAGTTCCTTGTCACATTCACCTTCAGACCCGGTGCCTGGACTGAAGCAACGTACATCTCATACACCGAATTAAACTCTCTCGGCCGCCTCCGAAACCGTCCACCATATTGCTGAGATACCAGGAAGAACTGCTGTGTCTTTCGGCTTTTCGGGCTGGATAATAAAACCATGGCTGAGGTTCCTGTCTTGTGGAAAATCAGGTGGTTGCCCTTGCTAAGTTCTGGCAGCCAGCTGCACTTGAACAGAGAGCGGGTCTCTGGGCCTTCCAATATCTCCATGACTGTAGGGAAGGATTCATCTGGCTGGGAAAGGACCTCCGTCAGACTGAGCGGGGTCACAAAATTCACATCCTGACACAGCTCAGTGACATCCACAACATCCACCTCTAAGCTGGAGGGAAACCTCAAGATGTTCTTCCTCACTGTACAGAAAATGAGAGAAACTATGTTATAAAATGTAGTAGAGGCACATGATGATGCTTTATCAGTGATGGAAGACATATTCAGAACCTTCTAGTAGAAGAAAAAGTACTTTTGTCCTAGTAAAAGTATAGCCACACTACATTCAAAATCTTACTTAAGCAACATACAATATATGGACTGAGAAGGTATGGGAGATTTACCAGATGGAACAAATAACCTACTATTTGAGACTCCAAAAATATATATGTATTATAAGGTGGAGCCCTGCCATGGCTGTATCTTTGTCATCTTATCTTTCATCTGATCTCTTTATGAATATACACACACTCATACCATTACATATATTCACACAAAACTCCCTTCTTGTGAATTCCACCCTCTCTCCTTTTTTTTGTATTAAGCCTATTATTTTCCTTTTTTTCAGTTTGTACCTCTGTTTTACTCTAACTACAATTAATATTTCAAGCTGAAGTGATTTTATTTACTTATTTTTTGTAATTCAATTTAATTTAATTTAATTTAATTTAATTTAATTTAATTTAATTTAATTTAATTTAATTATCTACAGACCATATAGATACAGCTGGAAAAATAGGAAAAGAAACAGTAGGCTAGATGGTGAATATGATTGTATAAGTTGCTGAAACTGAAATTAAGAAAAAATCTTACTGAAGTAAAAGTACAGCAATATTAACACCAGCAAAATGTACTGAACATATCTTAAGTAAAAGTACTCATTATGCAGAAAAATGGTCACTGTGTGTGTTATATTTTAATACAGTATTACTGATCACTGATGCAGTGGTGTTGGTGAAGGTGGGGCTAATTTTAACTACTTTATTTACTGTAATGTAACCTATAACAATGCATCATATTTAATGAGAATATCATTGGTTTTGTAAAATCTTAATCTGCACATAACTACTAGGCTTAACTATAAACTGGGAGATAAATATAGTGGTAAAAGGGCAATATTTGCCTCTCAGATGTAGTGAGGTATAAAGTAGCATGGAATGGAAACAAGTAAAAGTACTTCAAATTCATATTTGAGTGCAGTATTTTGAGTAAATAAAAACTAACATTCCTCTTTAATTGACACAAAAAATATTTATAAATTCTAATCAACAGATAAACAATAATAATAATAATAATAATAATAATAATAATAATAATAATAGCCATTATATATGTAAGATGCAGATAACTTAAATGAAAAAGTGTTTTATGCTCACAGTTCATGATGGCGTGGACCTGGTATATTGGACTGAGGACAAGGGGCTGTTCACGCTTGATGGTGTTGATGAAGCGAAACTTTCGACTACGCAGGCAGGGCGAGGACATGATCTCCTGCAGAGTGAAGCGCTCCTCGCTTTCACACTCCTTGAACTCCCCTTGGGATGAGAGTGGGATGCACACTTCTGCAGAGGCTTCCTGTTGTCCTTGAACGTGGCAGCGCACCTGATCCTCCTCACCCTCATGCCTCTCGATGGAGAGCACCGTCAAAGCTCTCTCAGCCCCCAATGTGAAGTTGCCAAGGGTGATCTTGGAGCGGCTGGTGAAAGTGAAGGGCAGGCTGGACTCCAGGCCCACGGGCCTCAGGCTCACCATCTCCTCGACAGTGCTGTAGGGCATCTCCTCCGGAACAACCTTGAACAAACCTGAGAAACAGAAACAAGTGTCAGAGGTCAGCTAGGAAACAAAATTAGCTGTTCTCACGAGAATCTTGTCTATTGACCAACCTGTGTGGTTGATAGGAAGTTCAAACGTTTCATTGTTGCTGATGTCTTCACAGCAAACTGACAGGAGCTCAATGTTGATGACCTTTATTAGATCCCCGGTAGAAAAGCACACTTCACTCCCAGAAATTTCATACACAGACCCTGAAATGGAGAGTCAGAAACAGAGCAAAGAAGGAACTGAATAACAAGATCAACATTCAATAATGAGCAGTAATATCAAGCATGAACACAAACTTTCTTGACACAATCTTAATCTAATATGAAATATTTCTAATTACCAAACATGAACAATAAATGAACAAATGCTCTCTGTCTTATTTGGCTACAATAACGTCTGATTTGGGGTTAAGAAAATCAGCAAAAATGTGTACTATATAGATATAAATCTATGTAATAGATACAAACAGACACAATACAAAAATCAAGTATTTTTCGCGACCTAATCTCTTCAGATAAGATCTAATCTCTTTCGTTTTGTCCTCATTTGCCCTCGCGGTTTCAGTTCACAATGAATAAAACAATCGAATGCCCACCTTGGAAATACACTCCAGAGCAAACCTGTAGAATTTTTGGCAGACAAGAGTTGTCCAACGAAGCAATGAATTGTTGAAGTGACAAAGAAGTCGTGCCTGCCATCACTGCTGCCTCAGCGAGCTGCGATCCGAAATGAAGGCAGACAGAAAATGGCAAGTGAAGCACAAAAGGAGGTTGCTTTTCTCAGTCAAAAACCACAAAAGTGAATGAGGAAGTTACAGGAGCTGCCTGCACAATGCTTGCACTCACAGGCTGAGAACAAGTGATATGACTTATGCCTTATTATAGTGTGAAGTTGTGAAAGAAGATATCTGAGCTGTTATTCTGCTATTTAATTGAATGCTGCACAACACATTGATTTACTATCACCCAAAGAAAGTAGACCAAGATACTCTAAGATATATACCTTTATAAGGTATATTCAAGGTCTAAGAGATCCAAAACACCTCATCTTGTTTTGGCATGTAAAGATGGACAACTTGGTGGCCAAACACGGTTTTGTATCACGTAACAACTGTGTGGACAGATTACATGAAATAGAAAATCTCCCCCATTCTGTTACACAGCAGCAGTGATGCCAAAACACAACAATAGTTACTACTTGACAGGAAGGACAGACATCTTTAACCCAGCCGAGACAGAAAAGGGTTCCCCGAGCTCTTGAGAAAATGTAATTTTAGTCACTTGTACCATCCTTCTCTCCAAATACATCCTGGTTCCAGTGCCCTTCATGACATATCCTCCATGTGGGGGATGTACCCTCTCAAACTACCTCAGACAAATAATGGAAAAAGGCAACCCCCTTGCTTCCTTCTGCTGATCTGCACTATAGAATAAACTCGGCATCCTCCCACAGGTGTGACATGACTAGGTTGCCCCTCACCGCATCTGACAAAACCCAAAACACTTGAAACACTCTCAAAGATCAGCCTGGTCTGTTGATTGGACCTCCTGATCGGTTCCACCTACTCCCTTTCCATGGCACAACTTGGCAATGCCATCTCTTGTCAAATGCTATACCTTGGTAAAACACTGGCGTTCCAATACCCATACTACCATACTATTTAGTATGCCAGAAAAAGATTTAGAATGTCCCAAAACAAAGTATGTCAAATGCAGTATGCCAAAAATACCAGGATGTCCATTATACATTCGGTCGCATATTGCAGTATGCAAGCCAGCATGCTTTTCTGCCTATTCTGACCCACAATCCTCTGTGCAGCGGATTTGATATGAGCAAGAGGGTCAAAGTTCAAGGCACAATGTGATGACGAAGTAGTATGTCCCAATTGTATGCATACTGCATGCAACAGTACGTACTTTATAAGGGCAGCTGCAGTATGTACTAAAAATAAAAATAAAAAGTATGTGATTTGGAAAGCACCCAGTAACTCATTGTAGAGAAAATGTATGCTCTTTTGAGTAACCACAGTCAAGACACATCTCATTAGGTGACAACAAAAACTAATGCACCTGTGTTACTCACGTTCTCAAACCACTATCTCTCCACAACAACACAAGTCAGATACATTTAAAAAACATTTTTTCTGCAGCACATAGCTATTTTGAGTCAGAAATTTAGGGTCTGGGGACCCCTAGTGGTTGTTGAGAGAATTTAATGTTGTTCTTGTTCACTGTAATTGCCCTCACTTCATATTAGCACAGTGAGATCATGATAACATATCCAATTTAATTTTAAATTGTGGACATAATAGATTTTATCATTAGTGGTCTAATTCGGATGTAACGTCTTGCACACCAAAAAACTGACAATAACCTGATATTTTCAGATGGAATTTCATTCATTCATTCAGTCATTCATTCATTCATTCATTCTCACTGTGCAATATCATTTTCCACTTGTGCAATTTTGTTAATAGTCTGTTTATTGTCAATACTGTATATACTGCTCCTATTTTTATACTTCCCTCTATTTAAATGGTTCATATTTTGTTACACTTTGTTTAGCTCTTTTTTTTTTTACTGTGTTAGCTGATGCATCTTGTTTTTTGCACTATCGCCTTTGCTGCTGTACACTGCCAATTTCCCCACTGCGGGACTAATAAAGGAATATCTTATCTTATCTTATCTTAAAGGTCCCATATCGTGCTCATTTTCAGGTTCATACTTGTATTTTGTGTTTCTACTAGAACATGTTTACATGCTGTAATGTTCAAAAAAAACTTTATTTTCCTCATACTGTCAGCCTGAATATACCTGAATCACCCTCTGCCTGAAATGCTCCATTTTAGCGCATTTCAACGGATTTGCAACAGAATTGCGTTGCTAGGCAACAGCTTGGGTCCATGTGTACTTCCTGTCTGCTGATGACATTCACATACACTGCAACCAGGAAATAACACATTTAGGACACATTTAGTTTGTTTACGTTTAAAACCGTGTAATAGTCTAAATATTGCATATTTGTGACATCACAAATGGACAGAAATCCTAACGGCTTGTTTCAAACACACAATTTCTGAATACGGGCTGTGTGTATTGCTCTGTATATTGAGCGCTTTGATACTTTCATCGTATTTATAAAGCATTTAAACCTGCTTTATAATATAAAAGACATGAAAATCTTACTTTTTACAATATGGGACCTTTAAAGACTACAACTCCCAGTTACCCCAAAAGTGACGTTTTACCCAGCATGCAGCTCGGGCTGTGAGAAGATGAGGCAAGATGGCGACTAAAATAAGCAAAGAAAGTGCTCCTCCTTTTGATTGTCCAACATGGTGAGCAAATGCACATGCTAAAGTTGTAACTTTGTGTCTGTAATGCAACACCAGATGCAGATGAGCAAAGCAGCTCATTCACTCATTTATATAACTGATCTTTTACCCAGAGATAAGCTTGTACTCACTACAGCTAGCTACATAGCTAACTCGCTGCTATTCATTTACAAATGGCGTTTAGGTGGGTTGGTTTTATCAAGAAGATGCTTCACGTGTTTCACTTTAAGAGAGCCAGTTATGAACAGAAGCGGTTCAGTGATATAGATGAGGCTTTTTAACATGTCGTTGCATTTGTCTTGGTGTGTGATAGCATTGCAATGAATGACGAAGGCTGCAAAGGTTTCCATGAGCTGACACATTACACACTGTGTTTTATGAATACTAACTCCTTAAGCATGACAAGAGAAGCAAAGATAAGATATTCATGCATCACTTGTAATGATCAACGTTGCACAAATACCTGGAATGTATACACACACTTGTATTAAGCCTATTATTTATCCTTTTTTTCCAATTTGTACCTCTGTTCTACTATAACTGCAATTAATATTTCAAGCTGAAGTGATTTTATTTACTTATTTTTTGTATTTCATTTTAATTTAATTTAATTTAATTATCTACAGACCACACTGCATTCAAAATCTTTCAAATAGTAGGTAGTAATTACTACCTACTATTTGAGACTCCAAAAATATATATTTATTGTAAGGTGTATCTTTGTCATCTTATCTTTCATCTTATCTCTTTATGAATATACACACACTCATACCATTACATATATTCACACAATATATGTTCCTGAATTGCATCCTCTCTCCTTTTTTTTGTATTAAGCTGATTATTTATCCTTTTGTTTTCAATTTTTACCTCTTTTCTACTCTAACTACAATTAATATTTCAAGCTTAAGTGATTTTATTTACTTATTTTTTGTATTTCATTTTAATTTAATTTAATTTAATTTAATTACATTTAATTTAATTTCATTATCTACAAACCATATAGATACAGCTGGAAAAATAGAAAGAAAAAAAAACAGTAGGCTAGATGGTGAATATGATTGTATAAGTTGCTGAAACTGAAATTAAGAAAAAATCTTACTGAGGTAAAAGTACAGCAATATTAACACCAGCAAAATGTACTGAACATATCTTAAGTAAAAGTACTCATTATGCAGAAAAATGGTCACTGTGTGTGTTATATTTAATACAGTATTACTGATCACTGATGTATTGGTGTTGGTGAAGGTGGGGCTAATTTTAACTACTTTATTTACTGTAATGTAACCTATAACAATGCATCATATTTAATGAGATCATCATTGGTTTTGTAAAATCTTAATCTGCACATAACTACTAGGCTTAACTATAAACTGGGAGATAAATATAGTGGTAAAAGGGCAATATTTGCCTATATATTTTTTATGAATACTAACCCCTTAAGCATGACAAGAGAAGCAAAGCTAAGATATTAATTTATCGCTTGTAATGATCAACGTTGCACAAATGCCCGGAATGTAAACTGTAAATGTCTAAAAACGTTCATGAACTGGTTTCTTTCAGGGCAGGCAAGCCGCCCCAGGGGCTCCATCTAGATGTGATGAAGGGAGACAAACTGATGGAGGTAACTGGCCTTTGCTATCACTTTAATGTTATTGTAAACTCGTGTTAAAGCATGTAAACTGGGGGGGAAAAAGTTCGGAAACTTGTGTTTGGTCGATTATTTCTCTGTTGTGACAATGCTAATTGGCATTGTATTTTACATGGTTGGAAAGCCTGTTTATTTACCTTCACAATGATGTCCAACTTGTAAAGATCATGCATTTGTGGGATGAGCAGCACAGCTGATTATGTGGGTAGAAAAATAAACGACCAAAACACAAGTTTCCGAACTTTTTTTCCCCAGTTTATTTGATACTATTGTGAGATGTAAGGTAGTTGAATGCACCAGATACAAGCCTGACAGTCCACTTTATCCCAAGAGTGTTGCACACTTGGGGTTTTTTCCATGGCTGCATGGCTTCAAACGGTGCGAGAGCAGCATCAGCCCTGAGATTTAAGCTTTTCAGTGGGAAGCAGCACTGTTAAGTTATGACTCAGAGGCACAGAGACATTGTAGACTGTTTATTTTTTTTACCAGTTGTTTGAATGACCATGAATCACTGAAGCTGTCTCTCTCTGTAGAAACTGATCATAGATGAAAAGAAATACTACTTGTTTGGGAGGAACCCCGACTGGTGTGACTTCACCATCGACCATCAGTCATGCTCGCGTGTCCACGCTGCCCTGGTCTACCACAAGCACCTGAAAAGGGTCTTTCTCATAGACCTCAACAGCAGTAAGAGATCATTCACAATCACACTTGTATACTCATGTTATATTTAGAACTAGTGTCTGGAAAGACATATACATATGCTAAGGGCTGACAAACTAATACAACTAGCCTGCAAAGAATCATTTTTACTTGACAGGAACATTAGAGCTGAAACCGTTGACCATTGATTAATCGATAAGTTGATAGACAGAACTATTTAATTTGCAACTATTTTGATAATCAATTAATTGTTTTAGTAATTTTTCAACATCATCTGGTTCCAGCTTTGTAAATGTAATGTTTTCCAGCTTTGTTGTCTTATATCCCTGTAAGTGTAATATAGTTTTTGTGTTGCTTTTGGCAAATTTGACAGACATTTTTTTTCCTTTTTTCCTTTTTTCCTTTATTCTGACATTTTATACACAAAGCAATTGTGTAGACGGACTCTGCACACCATTTAAAATGCTGCCGGATGCCCCGCTAAATTCAAGCAGCAAAAGCAGCGTGCACGCCTACCTCGACCACATGGCTGATAGAAATATAACAGGATATTTGGGTATATTGCGATTACAGTCTTAGCCCTAAATAATGGAGTACAGTATGTTACGCTGTTACAACTGACTGAGCGAATACCATGAAATATACTTAACATACAGCAGAGTCAGCAGGTGACTGCTGGTATAATTTTTTTTTCTGTGGCATCGTTGTCTCGTCATCGATTAATGACACAATAAACCTTGATCGCTCTGAGAGATCCATGCTTTGTTTAGGCTGTCTCCTCCTCCCGCCGGCGAATGTTTTCCCCTACATTTAAGAGAAATGCTCCTCCCATGCCGCTCTTCATCACTTCTCGCCGGAAAAGGAGCGAATCCTGTCTTACCATATGCAAACCTCTTTGATTGTCACCATTTTAGCACACGGTACTTTCCTCGGACACATCCGTCTGGAGGCACACAAGCCTCAGCAAGTTCCCATAGACTCTACAATATCATTTGGGGCTTCAACAAGGACCTACACCATCAGAGAGAAACCCCAAACCCAAGGCAGCTCCGGCACAGGAGACAGTAAGACAGGAGAGGATGAGGAGCTGAAAGGACTCCTTGGACTTCCAGAGGAAGAGACAGAGCTGGAGGTACGTTTGGTTTCTCGATCATAACAATATTCTCATGCTCTCAAACACGAACTATATAAAAGAGAAAGAAAATGGCTGCATCTTGTGTCTTAATTATTACATTTTTTGCCCACAAATTGCTGGTTTAGGTAGACTGCACAACAATGTTTAAAATGTATTTTAGTCCTTTACAATTATTATTATAGTTATCTTTATGAAGTGTAATATTTTGCATTTTGTTTTAATCCTCACAGATCATAGATTGTGTTAATGTAACAAACATAACATTACACAAGATCTAATGTTTACATGACCTGTTTATGCCTATTTATTAACGAGTAGTTATCTTTTCCCTTAGTTTTATGATGCTACCTGTTGTTATCCTGCTCAGTCTGGTATATTGTTGTGTTGTAAAGTAGTAATATCTTAATATCAATACCTGTCTGCATCTTGCCAGAACCTGACAGAGTTCAACACAGCTCACAACAAGCGCATCTCCTTACTAACCATTGAGGAAGGTAATCTGGAAATCCAGAGACCTAAAAGGAAACGGAGGAACTCCAGAGTTACCTTCAATGAGGACGACTCCATCATTAACCCAGGTACGAATCAAAGGGAAGGCAGTATTGAACACTCGTACATTGAAACAACTCTGTGTTTAACTCTATGTTGTTTTTACTGATAATGCCAAACCCAACTTTTTTTTTTTGTTATTGATTGCTTTCATTTTTAAGTAGGCTTTTTGTAAATTCTTTTAAGATTCTTGAGTTTTACAGCATGTAACTGAGAGGGAAATTAGTTTAGAGGATTTTAGTTTTGACCTCAGCCAAGACTTTTACAGACAGTAAACATATTAAGTCATTTGTTTAATTAATGTGATTGGAAGGGTTTTGCAGTGAGGGCCCTCCTGTCATGCTATATATAACCAAGCTATATTACTGATCAGATATTTGCAGCATTTCTACTTTTCAAGAGAAGTCAATTGTAAAACTTGTATTTTAAATACTTACAGAGGATATAGACCCTTCGGTGGGACGGTTTAGAAACATGGTGCAGACTGCTGTCATCCCCATCAAGGTAAGCTTTGGTTTTGTCATTTAAAAATGTCTGATTCAGTTGATACATTTAAGTTGACAGGCTATGAAGTATTACTGCGTGTTATTCATCACATTAACAGTGCAATGTTTAAAAGGACTGTTTGTAACTTTCAGAAATGCTTGTTAACAGCGACACCTGTGGCCGTAAAGTCAACGAAAGTCAGCATCGGGCTCGCGCCTGCTCGCTCTACATAGACATGAACGAGCATCGCTCAAAACAGTGAGGCGACACACGTCAGCTAAAACCACAATATCACTCTATATTTCAGCTGCTTGGCAGTAATGTTAGCTGACCAGACGAAGGTCTCTCCATGAATCACTGCTGATCCTGGTGTTGGCTTTCCCTGCCTCAGCCCCGCTGCTTCAGCCTCCGGGGCTGAAGCAGCGGGGCTGAAGCAGGAAGAGAAACGTTATCGTCTCTGACTGGGTGCCGGTGTCTCCGATAACGTTTCTCGCTGCGGAGCATCGTCACTTCACAAGACACGGAAAACCTCTGTTGGTCTGGAGGAGCTGCAGCATTTATTTCTGCACAAACGTCCACTGTACATTCACTAGATATTCTCAGAGCTAAACTAACTCTTCTGCAGCGTGTAGTGTGCGCGCATGCACGTGTAGAGGTGGAGCGAGACAGCGAGAATGCGTGCGGTGTGTGAGTGAAGGCAAGCAGGCAGAGGAGCAGAGACTCCGGCCACACACGAGCGCGCATATGCCAGCGCGCATGGGACCCGACCCGGTAGATTTATACGTGTAAGAAGTTACAAACAGTCCCTTTAACAGTGCTATGTTTAGGCAAAATAATAACTTATCACAGGCGTAGCACACTATAATGTGAGCACGGCACAAGTATTCTCAGAATAATTCTCTGTCATCCCTGCTGCAGAAACGCAGATCAGAAGGCCACAACACTCTGGGTCTCGATGACCTGACTTCAAAGCGCATCCACGGCTACAGCTTGGGCGGCGGTCTCTATGGGGACTTGCCTCCCACCAGTCACGAGAACCAGCCAACGGGAGCTCCAGGAGGTGCCGCTATGCAGGGAGGGCTTCCTCTGCCCTTCCCCAATCCAGCACCAGAGGTGGACCTGGCCCCAGAGGCTCCCCAGCCCCCCGTCACACTCAACCCCACCCCCGTCACAGCCCCTTACCTACCAGAGACCCACAACGAGCCGCGCAAAAAGAAGTACGCCAAAGAAGCTTGGCCGGGCAAGAAACCCACCCCGTCACTACTCATCTGACCAGTTTGTTAAAGCTGCTGACTCTCAGGTTACCAGCAGATACATCAGGGACGGTGACCTGGCAGAGGTGGAGTCGTTCACTTCTCGATCTTTTTTTATTTGTTGCGTTACTCATCGTCATCAGAAAAAAGGCACCACACAATTTCCTTGCGGTCTGTCACGAGATATCATCTACATTGCCAAGACAGCAGTTGATAAATTGGCCAGAATACGGCAGAATCGCTTGTCGATTGCAAACACAATTAATTTACAAGACTTGGCGGTTAACATTTGAGCCTCAGAGTGGCAGTTACATGTTTGTCTATGAGTAACGGGTCATGTTTTGGATGTAAAGTTGGATTTTTTTTTTTCTACTAAACACGTTTCAATATTTTTTTTCACTCCTTCTGTGTTTTGATAATGCTGTTAAACAAATGGCAAAAAAAGTACTTTTATATAAAATATTTTACTGTGAGGGAAAGTCAGAGAATCCAGACATGAAGTCAGAAACACAGGGCTGCTTTTTATTTTGAAAACCTATTGATATAATGTGAAATATTTCCATTACATGTATTAGACCAATATCAACTGAAGTGTCTTGTATTTGTCCAACAAGCCACTAGATGGTGCACAATGGTCAGAGTTTTCAGTGAGGTTTGGCTGCAGGTACCATTGTTTATGGCCTGTTGCACTAACCTTGTCTATATGTGGCATCCCATGAAAGCGGTGCTGCAAGCCTCTTGTTGTTCATTTGGGTTCTTCTGCCTATAAAAGCCATTTGCCCAGTCCAAACAGTACCTTGATCACATTTGTCCTTTGGCTTTTTCACAATAATAGATTGAGTTTTAAAAGGTTTGTTACCCATTTTTCCCAGCATCAGTAAACTGAAAATACAAGGATTTTACAGTTTTCTACGTTGACAATTAATTGAACTGTTGTTAAGTAGTAACAGAATATTGCAGCACAGTAACAAATACCAAATTTGCTGCAAATAAAAAGGTATTAAAAACGGAAAGGTTTGGATTTAGTATCTTTTAATGGTCATGTAGCGTGTTAATATCTTTCACATGCAACACAGTGCAGTTTATATAGTATACCGTTCGTATTTAGTTTGCCCTGAACTGACTTGAGACATAGGAACCGTCTTTGCACAGTAGGAGAAAATCATAGTTAGCCGTTTCAACCTGGTGGAACACTAAGTAATCGGTTTATACAGAGTGAACTTCAATGTGTAAAGGTCACATGAAATGGTATTCTAACTTTAATGGGGGAGTTTTTGCTTTTATTCAAAGGTAGACCATAGAGAGGTGACCGGACATGAAGGGAGTAACAACAGTTCTCAAACATAATCACACCCAGGTCATTGTGGTCACAGTATATGGTATGCATCTAAACCACAAGGCCACCACGACGCATTTTTGTATTCCCTTTTGAAAGAGTGTTGTTATGGGGGCCAGTAGACTGTAAGCTATCAATCTTACTGTAAAGAAAGGGGCTAGTAGTTATGGTAAGAGAAGGCAGGTTGAGTTGGTAGAACATGCAGAAAGATGGTTAAAGGTTTGACTTTTAAAGTTCTCCTTTGCTACAGCATGACGTCACCACTAAAGAGGCGCCGTTTTCTAGGAAGTTCAAGTGGTCATTTCATGGGAAGTTATAATCAGTGAAAGGTTGGAGAAAACAACAAAAGACGAGGTGTTTCACTTTTACAAACCATGCTGGTGACTTTTTGTCCTTGTGGATTTTGTAATCATATAACTGTAAATAAAAAATGAATTACTTTTGACTCTCTCTGCAGTGTTGTGATTAAAGGTGCTATTGATAACATTCAGCCACTAGATTCTCCCTCCCCCGTTCCATTGCATTCACTTCACAACAAGTCGTTGCCAGGCACTTACCGTCAAACTCAGCCATTTATCTGTTTTCTTCCACACTAAGGCCTTGTTCAGACCTGGTATTAACATGCATCCTGAGTGATCTGATCACAAGTGGACATCTCTAATTACAGGTGTGAACGCACTCAAGACGCATTGAGGACGCATTGAGATCGGATCTTTCAGACCACATTCAGAGGTGGTCTGGGCCGCAAATGGCCACATTCTTTTAGCAGTGTGTACGCGAATGTGTGTGTGCCAAGTGTGAACAGATGTATTTAAAGCTGTCCACTTGTGATCCGATCACTCAGGACGCATGTTAATGCCAGGTCTGAACAGGGCCTAACTGACGACCCAGAAACACCAACGTTGTTTTACTATTGGCTCACAAGCCTTGTTAGAAGTGGGAACCAAACATCTTCCACAGAGGTAAACAAAACATTCATTTTGGACCCACTAAAATTTTTTAAATGATTCATTCACAATCATATAAATGTATTTTTTTTTTTTCAGGAAAAGTTATACTTTTATTTGGCACCTTTCTAAAAGCTCTGTGGATGCATTATTTAAAAAAATATTTGTCTACATAAAAATGTTATCAATAAGACCTTTAAATAATGTTGCATTGCATCTGTATTCCATGACAGGTCCTCTAAAGGCAAGTCATCTGATGGCTTAATCAAGCAAACAGCACAGACTGAGAACAAAGGTGATCCAGTGTATTTAGAGCCTATTGTGGTTCATCTTTGGTAAACATTGACTTCAGGAGTACTTTGGACCTGATTCTAATGAGTTCATGCGGCACACATTCACACTGAGGCAGTATACTTTGTTAATATTTAAGTGCTGTTTATAGAAATAAAATAATTGAACTTTATTCTTCGTTCAGTCGTGTGAAAGTTCAAACTAACTTTTCCATGAAAAGATAAATGAAAAACATCAACCATTTACTAAAACTGAGAACCACTAAGTATATATTATAGTGGATAGTGCATTTACAAATGAAGAAAGGAAAATGCTATTTTTCAAACATTTTGAATTTATTACAGACTGATTTGGTGCAAATTTCCTACCACAATATAGGTCCTATTTCTTTTTTCACATATAAAGTACAAACATTTCTCATTAATAACGGTTCCAGTGTGAGAAAATGATTCCATAAGACAATCACAACTTCTTTTTCATCAAGTAATTCCCCCAAAACATGTTCAGCCACCGAATAAAACAATGCACACTTAATCATTTCATTATAGGTTTGTGATTCTATGTAAGTAGTAAAATATTAGAAATCAAAATACTTCAACTCCTTGAAATGTTCCCTTACCGAGTGTATTTTCCAGGTTCATAGCATTCCTACAGTTATTTCCCTTTACGCTTCTGGGTCTACAGGTTTGAGCGTGATGTGGATGCCGTTGATTGAGCGAAGCACCAGTCTAGGAACTAACAAGGGTTTCCGAGTGGGGTCCGCGATCAGCTCGTATCTCTTCAGCGTCATGGCAGTTGCCACTTTCAGCTCATTCATGGCAAAGTTCTGACCAATGCAGTTTCTGAGTGAGGAAAACAATTAAATGAAAAGCTTTTAGTAAACGTCAAAAGAGGACAGCAACATGTCATGAGAGTGGTAAATTTCATCCTTTTCACTCAGAAGGAAAAGACAAGGGTTGTTTTATAGTCAAGGAAATCAAATCAGTACCAAATAATTATTATTTTTGAATGTGGCTGACATAATATTAGATTAGACAAAAATATATGGCAATAGCCCTGCAGTAAATGTGGATATGATGAAGCCCATGGTGGGTTTTTTTGTTTAATAGTGTATTTTCTGTGTGTTAGGCATATGTTGTCACAATCAATTGATTAAAATATTTAATCACATTTTTCTTGTGGGTACCCATAGAACCCATTTTCATTCACATATCTTGAGGTCAGAGGTCAAGGGACCCCTTTGAAAATGGCCAAGACAGATTTTCACCGAAAATTAGCGTAAGTTTGGAGCGTTATTCATCCTCCTTCGCTACAAGCTAGTATGACGTGGTTGGTACCAATTGATTCCTTAGGATTTTGAGTTTCATATGATGCCAGTATCTTCATGCTATCTTTAAAACGGAGCCTGCTACAACCTAAAAATCACGTTGAAAGTTGTTAAAGTTAATGCTTTAAAGAAATTAGTGGCGTTAAAATGAATTTGTGTTATTATCGCGTTAACTTTGACAGCCCTACTAGATATAAGAGTGTTTTTATCTACTGAATAAAAACACTATTTGCTAGTGGATGGTGCTCTGTTATTTTAGCTAAATTGATAACATGCCCTGGTCTAAAGTCAACTACAGGATGTTTCTCTAAGAAACACTGCAGGTATGATCAATATTATCACACTGAGTAAGTATTTGAACAGGAACTTACAGCAGCATGACTTGCATTTAATATTCACTTGACAAATAGATGATGTGAGCTGTGATAAAAAAAAAAAGAGAACATGTTTTCACCTCTACATAAGCTGCTACACTATTTTTAGGCCACAATGTACTGTATGTGGTCAAAAGTTTTATTATTCAATTACCCCCTCCTCATTGAGCTTCAAGAGTCTTCGCAAGTTTGGAGCGTTCGACAAGTTACTATGACCTGGTTGGTACCAATGGATTCCTTATGTTTTCTTGTTTCATATGATGTCAGTATCTACACTCTAACTTTAAAACTGAGCCTTCTGCAACGTAAAAATCGCAAGTTGTGTTATTGCGTTAAAGAAATTAGTGGCGTTAAAACGTTATAGCGTTAACTTTGTCAGCCCTAGTTGTCACAATGTGTAAAAATAAATCCTCTGCTCAATGAAGTGATATTTGCAATGTGTGCTACTGATTGAATTAGACGATTTGACTATCAATAAGTGTACCCAAATTGGTTGTTACTGCAGTATATTGAATTGTATTGTAAAGTGTTTCTTTCATGTTGTTCATAAATCCCAGTACATTTAACTAGTGCATTTTTTTTTCCTGCTGGTATCATGTAGGGCTGCCCCCTTTTAGTCAACTAGTCGACTAATCGGTCATTTTGATCGTAGTTGACTAAGATTTCTTTAGTCGATTAGTCATTTTTTTATGCTTTTTTCATGCTGAATGACTTATTTCCAAGAAACACATAGGCACATCTCTGGTAAACACAAGATTTAAAGTGCTGCTTTTGTGTGATTCTTTGTGGAGAAACTCAGTTTTACAGATCTGTCGATTAAATCAACTAATCAATTAGTCGACTAAAAATGTTTTGGTTGAGGACAGCCCTAGTTGCAAGAGTTGTTTACTAAAATCCAAATATTTGCATAAAGTATTTCCTTTTGGGGTTTGTGCATTGTTTTAAATTGGATCAATCCTAGATTACACTGAGTATATCTTGTATGTATTGTGTTGGTGAAAGAGGGGCTGGTGGTAGGTTACACATCCACATGCTGCAGCCTTTGTCACATAAATGGTTAGACAGCGAGAAGCTGTAGTCCTAGTTCATAATAAGCCAATCACGCACGGTCGGGTGAAGACAAACCTTGGCCCAGCAGAGAAGGGCACGAACGCATGAGGTGACCTCTTGGAAACATTCTCCGGTAGGAAACGCAGTGGGTCATAGACCTGTGATGACACAACACAAAAAGAAAGAACAAACACCAGTGAGGCGTAAATCACACATTTTCTTCATTTGTCCACTGAAAATGTGATGAGTTTATGCTCACTGACACCCCTAATGCAGTGAGTGAATAAACCATGGCATACCATAGGTGTCAGTTTGTGATATGCTGACATCTGGGACCAGGGTTTGCATTAATTGGCAGCGCTGATCAAATATGAATCAATATTCTGTTACTGTAATGCCTATTTCTCACATAAAATGTTTTCAGAAACATCTTGTAGTGTACTGTTTAGCTGTAAAATGAGAAAGTTTCTGACCCGGCAGCCATGTTGAGATCAGTTGAGGAAATACCAAGCACCGCCCACCAGCCGGAGCAAACTTTCTCATTTTAGAGCTAAACAGTACACTACAAGATGTTTCTGAAAACATTTGAGGTGAAAAATAGGCACTAATTTGAGGACTATGTCACTTCTAATATTTGACACATTTTATGTAGAAGCAGGGCGCTGGGCCACCACAGCAAAGAGGGATCATACTGTACGTTTACTTTGATTCTATTAATCATGTACACCATTTAGTGAGTTGGCACAGGTGAGTTTTCATTTCACAAAGATTTGCTCAGTATGATCATCTTGACTTACATCAGGGTTTTCCCAGACAGTTGCATTCCTGTGAAGCGCAAACACACTTGTTGCAACATGAGAACCTACAAATAAGGGAAAAAAAAGTTGGTTTAGGATTGTGCAGGGACTGCCCAACAAAGTGTATGAATACAAACAGAACAACATTTAATATATTTAAATGTGAGACACATTATTGTAAACCTGCCACAACCATTTAAAACATGTAGGTTAAAGGGTGCTGTATGTTGTGCAAGGCTGACTTTGTGAAACAAAGCTAAGGCCATAGGTCAATTTTGGAAAACCAATCTGAGACAAAACCAATACAAGTTAATATTTTATCTTTTACCAAAAGGGGGTAAAGGTTACTATCTACTCAAGATTATGCTGTCTTATCTATGTGACTTTTCCCCAAAAAACTAACAACAAACCTTTGGGCAAAGTCCTTCCATCAAAAAAGGTAATGGGTTTGGTGGTGATCCTGGACATTCCTGGTACAGGAGGGTAAAGGCGGAGGGATTCTTTTATGCACATGGTAGTGTACGGAATTTTACTGAGGTTCTCCCTTAAAACAAGACAGACACGCATTAGTTGTCAATATTCTCAGTTAAAAAGTGACGGCCTAAAGCTCACCTAATCTAGCTGTGACTGTAAGCCTACCACTCCAAGGTGTCCTTGCCATCCAGGACTTGAAGGATCTCTTCCCTGCACAGCTTCTGGTGTTCTGGGTGGCAGGCCATAGAGTAGAGGATGAAAGACAGGCCACTGGCTGTGGTGTCATGGCCCTCAAACATGAAGGTGTCCACTTCTGCTCGAAGATCTTCATCTGACAGACCCTGCTGATTCTCATCCTGAAGGTGGGATAAAAGACAAAAATATAAAACATTAGAGAAATAAATGTACTGTTAAAGCAGCAGTGGGTAGAATTGGAGCAAATTTGATTAAAAAAAGTTACTTTTATAAAACGGTCACTATATCCTGACAGTAGTGAGACAGGTAATATGAAAAAAATCATGTCCCATCTGCAAGATTTCACAGACTGGAGGAAAGCAACCAATCAGAGTCGAGCTTGAGCCTGCCGTTCCTGAGGAGCTGTCAATCACTCGCAATCTCCGATCAAACGGTCAAACTGGGCAGCGCTGATCAAATATGAATCAATATTCGTTACTGTAATGCCTATTTCTCGCCTCAAATGTTGTCAGAAACATCGTGTAGTGTACTGTTTAGCTGTAAAATGAGAAAGTTTGTGACCCGGCCGCCATGTTGAGATCAGGTTGAGGAAATACCAAGCACCGCCCACCTGCCGGAGCAAACTTTCTCATTTCACAGCTAAACAGAACACTATGAGATGTTTCTGAAAGAAAAATGCGAGAAATAGGCATTACAGTAACAGAATATTGATTCATATTTGATCAGCGCTGCCTAGTTTGACCGTTTGATCGGAGTTCGCGAGTGATTGACAGCTGCCTCCATTGAATGAACAGGAATGCTCTGTCTCTCTGAAATGACCTGTGATTGGCCAAAATCTTCCATCACGGGTTAGATTTTTTAAAGCCTGAAAACAGAGCCATGAGGAGGTGCAGAAGTCTAGTTATCTCTCAGAACACTTGAATTACAAAATGCTGAAAGGTTATTATGGAATTTTTGCCCAATGATGCCAAAAACATTCTGCCTACTGCAGGTTCAACGTGCCACTACTACTACTAGTACTATCTACTTTTAAAAACAAGTGCTGTAGTAATAAAACCATAATAAAAGAGCTTATAAAATACTAAGATAAAAGATAATGGCAGTCAGGTTAGAAGTCACATGTCTGTCAGCTCCTTCACCAGGTCAAAGGTGGAGCTATAGCCACTCGAGTGTGTTTGGACAGAAGAGATTCATTAACATAGGCTATTTTGTTTGAGTGGGAATATTACAAAGTGTACCTGAGTTACAGGTTATGGGTAACTTATTGTGGCTTATTGAGACAGAAATGGGTAGAAATTAGTTAATATTTTCCAAAATTTGCCCAACATTTAGATGGAAACATGGCAATGACTAGCCTACTGAACAGGTTGGAATGACATAATGCCAAAGTGTGAAAGCTATTTCTCTAGCTAAATGTTGCAACTAAGGACAGGATCATCTTAGATCTTAGAAAGTGTTAATCTGCCTCTACTGTGACTGATATCTAAGGTCAGAAAATCAAGCTAATGGAGCACTATATAAATCATAATGCATGTCAGGCACTGGCAGCTTAGGGATGTTTACAGCAAGCAGAAGCTTTGTACGGCCAACATTGTCCTATATAGTCTTATTTATTTAAAAAATGTGAGTTTTTGTCTTCAGGCTGCCTGACTGTTGCCTTTGTACCAGTGGCCATTGATATGCTGAACATGAGGAAGCTTCTGCACATTAACAGAAGCCTTCTGTGTTTCATTTTACACTGGGATTTTGCCACTTGCAGGTGATAGTTGCACATTATGCCAAATCATCTCTATTTGATCTCAGGTTTTACACATACATGCATAGCTTTTTATTGTTTATCCGCATCATTATTTTTATGATCTCACAGTGGTCTTTGTCCTTTTTTTTTTATTATACATGTTTGTGTGGTTGTCCCTAGTGTCCTATTTATTCGTGAGGTGTTATAAACCTTGGCTGAACATAAAATTTTCCTCCAGTTACTTTGAGCTTGAAGTGCCGTTTGCCCTAATGACTTGATGGCAGTATATTGTTTGCTGTTTTTAAAGGAACACTGTGTAACATTTCGGGGCATCTATTAGCAGACAATGGAATATAAGATCCACCATGTTGCTCCGCCTTGTTTCTACAGTAGCCCAGAACGGACAAACCAAACACTCTAGAGAAAGCCTTTTGTGTTTTTATGTTACCTGAAGGCCACCGTTGTTCTCTAACAAATTTTTCAAAATTGCGGCTCACGTTACTACAGTCTTGGAAAGTGAGGAGTGAGTGGAGGGTTACTCAGTTGGTTGCAATCTGCAACCACACCACTAGATGCCATCAAAATTATACACACTGTCCCTTTAAGTTTGATTGCTGCTACTTTAAGGCCATTTATGCTTTAAATAAATGAAATAAATAAAATCTCACTATCTTTAAATGATTTTTCTCTATAGAGGGCTTTGTAACTTCGTGTTTTGACAGTTGGTACACAAGTGCAGTTTACAGGTTTGTGGTTTATGGTTTGTTACAGATTTCATGACATTGAGCAAAAGTGAGAATGTGTAATTTTTTGAATTCAGTAGATTGCAGCTGATATCACATAACATACTCTTGCGAAGAGAAGGATGTCCAGAAAGTCCAAGTTTCTCTTGGCCTGTATGCGGTCCAGCTCACTCTCCTCCTTTAGTGCTTCTTTCCTCTTTCGTATGACTTTTTCTTCAAAAGACAAGATAATGAATGAATTTGCAGGCTCACTCTTAAAATACAGCAATGTCAATACACACCCAAAGCTTAGTTTATGGGTACTCTATATTGCAGAATGATCAAATCCAGTATGATTGGTATTTGGCAATCGTTTCAGATTGTCATAAATCAAATCATGTGTGAAGATCTTACCTGTATGACTGTGAGCCACCCCGCAGGCTTTTCTGAATCTGAAACCATGTGGGCTTAGGTAGAAAATGATGTCATTGTGGTATGGAAATGTCCTGACCCGCAGGTTAATCAGATAACTGAGCTCATACACTGCTTTGATGTATGCATTTGTTCCACTGAAATGAGAAGGTAGGCAAACATTACAAGCTCAATTTTCTCCACTCATGATTCAGACAGCTGAGGCAGTAAAAAATTGAGAACACAGACCTGTAATTGAGAATGGCGGGAAAAGGTTAGTATGGACTCACCTCTCTGTCTGACAGTTGCTGTCGTAGCTGAAGGCACACTTCAAGATGCTGTCTAGTGTCATGAGGCTCACGTGATGATACAATTCCAAGGGCTCATTGTTGTTTGCATGACTTTCCCATTTGTCCTGGCAACAGTGAGAGAACAGATGTGACCTCTCTGCAGGAGATGGAAAAAACTCCAACACACTCATAAGCTCGACCAACTTAGACACAAAATATCAGAGGTGGGACCAAGTCATTGTTTTGCAAGTCTCAAGTAAGTCTCAAGTCCTTGAACTCAAGTCTCAAGTCAACACTAACATGTCCCAAGTCAAGTCCGGAGTTAAGACTGACAAGTCCCTAGTCAAGTCCAGAGTCTAGACTGACAAGTCCCAAGTCAAGTCCAAAGTCAAGACTGACAAAGTCCCATGTCAAGTCTCAAGTCAAGACTGACAAGTCCCAAGACAAGTCTCAAGTCAAGACTGACAAGTCCCAAGTCAAGTCCAAAGTCAGCACTGACAAGTCCCAAGACAAGTCTCAAGTCAAGACTGACAAGTCCCAAGACAAGTCTCAAGTCAAGACTGACAAGTCCCAAGACAAGTCTCAAGTCAAGACTGAAAGTCCCAAGACAAGTCTCAAGTCAAGACTGACAAGTCCCAAGTCAAGTCCAAAGTCGAGTCCAAAGTCAAGACTGACAAGTCCCAAGTCAAGACTGACAAGTCGAAAGTCCCAAGTCCTAAACTTTGAGTCTTGAGTCCTATACAAGTTATAATACACTCTTCGACAGGTGTAATGCATCGTTTTGTATACTGCAATTTGTTTTTTGTTGACCATCGCCTAGTTTTGGTATGCAAACAAAATGATCTTTGTTAACATTTTTTCCAACTGGCACTCGGTAACTTAACGTGAGTTTTTCACGGTTCTCTCCTGCAACTTGATTGGATAATGTCTGATTGGTTCAAACAAAGTGGATCTGGGGAATTAAGTGTCGACTTGCTGGGAGTGAATAGCGTTAACATTAGTTGATTCAGGAAATGAACTGATTTGTGGCACACTTTTTAAATAACATACTTTTAAATCTTTGGGTTTGGGGGAACGTATCAAGTTTTTTCAAGTCAAAAGGCTCAAGTTCAAGAGAAGTCACGAGTCACTAGCGTTAAAGGTCAAGTCGAGTCTAAAGTCATCAAATTTGTGACTCAAATCCACACATCTGCAAAATATGTAATCTAGAGAGCCCTGGCCTTTTTGTTAAACATTACTTCACCATTATGGTCATTGTTTACGTATTATGAATTGTGATCTACACAACTATACTGTCATTTACATACCAGCATAGTTTTAGCAGAGTCTGACATCAGTTTTACGTATGGTTTCAAAACATCATAATGGAAACCTGGGGTCAAGAGCCTTCGGGACCGAAACCACTTCTGACCTCCTGACGTCAATAAACCATCACCTGAAGACAGAGACAGGCAGTATGTGTGTCAGCGAGTAAAGCAGCTTAACAAACAACTCTGTTATAAACCAAAATATGTTGTAGGAGAAAGGCAAAGCAGTCTTACCAATCCAAGGCAAAATAAACTGATATGCAAAAATATCCTTTGGCTCTGTCAGGAAACAGACAAATACAAATTATGTTACATTGACCTTTGGCTGTAAAAATGGAGCCAATGTCCCCGTATAGGAGATTACAAACAGCACTGAATTGACTACACTGTTATAATGGTCTGTAAAGATAAAAAAAAAAACAATCGCACACACACCTGTTGATGCCAATATTGTTTTCACATAATCTGGATGGTGGATGTTGAGGACACCAATAAAGGGGCCCAACCACATTGGGAAAGCATAAGGGTACTGCTGTCCCCATTTCACTAGCTTGTGAAGGTCTTGCCCATCTTGTTTAAACTGAAAGAAAAATTAAACATAGGAAACTTAGCCAAACCTTTCTATCCTGTGGTATAAACGGCTCATTCTAAGGTAACGAAAACACAACGATTCATATTATCAGGTGAATATACACTAAAGAAAAACATACTTATTAATATTATATTCCATATCTGCCAATAGATCCCCCTTGAATCCTACACACTGGTCCTTTAAATAAAAGTCCATAATATATTATCAAAAAATTTAAGTATCAAAAGTAGCTACTCTTAATGCACAGCGCCTCCTTACAAAGGAGGATATAAGCCAAAATACAATCTGGGAACTCAAAAGTTGTCCCTGTTATTGGCCTGTGAAAGCTATAAGGCCTTAATTAATGATTTAATAAATACTTTAGACCCTTATTACATCTAGTAAACCCTTTATAATGTATGCCTTATTAGAAAGTGGTATGCAGCATTTAAATGTTGAAAGTGGTCTAGGTGAAGGTAATTTGACCTGTTATTTCAATAACACATTATTATGTTATATGATTGTTTCATGTTTTTCATATACGTTACTTGAGGGATGCACCGATCAGACTTTTTCAGATACCGATACCTGGGCTATGGATATCGTCCGAAAACCAAATACCAGTACCAGTTTTGCCACATACCAGTGTTTAATTAATAAGCTACACGCATCACTGTGTGGAAGTGACTGGTATCATTCTGTTATGTGTAAGGCAAAATCAGGCTTGACTTAAACATTACTTTCTTAACTTTGTAAAACTAAATGTTACAAATAAATACATAGATATAAATGTACGGAATTGTTATTTATTATTAAGATAATAAATTATACACCAGCAACTTAGTAAAAAAAATCTTCAAAATTAACAGGAATTATTTACATTAATTACAGTTCAAGTGTAAACCTTTTTTAACGCAGCAAAAAATTGCTCAAAGCTTAAACAGGAATTAAAATTCCAGTATATAATGTACTGGTATGTATTATATAAACACAGAATTGAATATTGAATTGAATAGATCAGCCCCATTGTCACCAATACCCAATCCTATCCTAGTCCTAGTATCGGTGCATCCCCACTTTACTTTACTTATTTATTTTGAGTCAGGGACAACACACATTAATTAACATGAATGGTATGTAAATTTGTCAGATTTATCCTAAAGGATAATAATATGTAAGATCTGCAAAGTAACTAAAGCTGTCAGAAAATATATAATGGAGTAAAAAAGTACAATATTTCCCACTGAAATGTGGTAGAATGGAAGTATAAATGGAAATACTGGCACCTCAGGCATACATGTACATCGAAACTGTACTATAAATTGCACCTATTAACTTGTATTATTTGTTTGTTAAAAATGGAAATATAACATTTCTAAACTGAGAACATGTAGTCAGCAATTATGATGGCTTATTCTGACTCATCAGGTGAATAAGCGTCTTCAGTTCAGTGTCCAGAGGCCTGTACTACGAAGCAGGATTTGCGGTTATCGAGGTAACTTCAGGGTTAACCCTGGGTTTTCCGTACTACGAAGCTGGTTCACTTCTTACCGGGGTAGATCACCATGGTAACTTATGCTGAACGGCTAACCTGCTCCGGAGCAGGTTATGTTCCAGATAAGAGATCAACTCCTATGAAAGCACCTCCTACTGACCAATCAGAGCTCTCTGTGGTGATTGTATGATAATATTACACACATATGAAGAAGTTTAAGTCATAATCCAGACTAAAAACAACACAGTTTAAACTGACAAATACAGGAAGGACAGCTGACTTTATGTTGTGGGTGATTACCGCTTTGAATTATATTTTTATATATATTTGTTTTTACTTGCTCTTGAGTCCGTTTCACACCGCCACAGAGGGGGGAAGCAGGTGAAAGGATGTTTAAATAGTCATAGACGCAAAGTTACTTCTGTAGGATAAAAAGATACGTTATGCATTCATCTTTTACACTCTGAGAAGCTATTTATATTTAGACGAATATATTCGACTTTTGAGTATTCCGTTAAATTAATAAATCTGTTAATTTACGCAGTCACACATCGGAAGTTTTTTCTTTTTCCAGCTGTACTTCCTGCATTTGGCAGC